>VZRX01015383.1:0-26064 GCA_013398075.1 Notiomystis cincta | reverse complement strand
GAAACTTATTCTCTGTGCAAATATTTGTTTTTGATTAGGCAAAAGAGAAGAAAATATGCCTTCAATGATTCTTTTTTTTAAGTGATAAAAATCAAAATATACCAGATAAAGAATACTTGCTCAGGAACAGCTTTATTCTGAAATTAGCCAATTAAAGAGACCAAATATACAGCACCACAATAGAGGAACTGTTCAAAATGCAGCGTTGCTCTCCATTCCTCATGCATTTTAGCTTTGATTTTCGTAACACCTTTTGGGTAAGATTAAAACTATTCTGGCTTGCTTTCTGTTTTGGTTTGGGGTTTTTTGTGATATCCTTAATATTCAAAGAGGAGAATCATTAGAAGACTGACATAAAAAATGATGTTTGTTTATTGGATTTTTGCAAGGTGTTAATGTCTTCTACCTTCTCTGTCTTGTCTCTTTAAACCTGCAGGATCATACAAAGGAACGTGAATAGCAGAATTTGCCTCCAGAACTTTTCATTATTAATGATGCTCTATGACTAAATTGGAAATCTGCTACTGTACCCCAAGGGGGTGATTAATTTAGCAGACTAGGAGTTTTGATTAAAAGGGAATGAAATGTCTGACACATAGTCTATTTATCAGTTATTATGATATTAAAACACTCTAATCATTGTGGTGCCTAAATTAAGGCTTCACAGCCTAAATGTCATTTCATAGTTTTCTTTTAGATCTGTCTGTGTGATATGAGTTTATTATCAGTGGGTGCATGAGAATATAAGTGTATAGAGTGGTCTTTGATAAGAACGAAGCAGTCTGGTAAGATCTCTGCTCTTTGCCCCTTTCTCATTTAAAGAGGGGATGAGAGAAGATTTTTAAGATATAATTTGTACAAGCAATGCATGCAGGACAAGATGAAGTTATTCCTGATGTCCCTAGGAATTATGACACGAACTTTGTAAACCTGGACTAAACCTAAAGGACACAGAAAAACATCTGACTGGTCTAAGGATTTAAGAAACCACTTCCTTACAGAAACCACATGTCCTCTGAGATATTAGAGTCTCTGAGAGGTGAAATCCATGCCCTTAAATCAAAGGTCAGGGCAGAAATTGGGAGTGATCTATCAAGGATTCAAGGATGGTAATCAACAGTTGGTGCTAAGTGTGTAATTGAAGTCATTTGCAGACAAGTAGAGAGAGCAGTCCATCATCTGTTTTTGCACAGGTGCCCAAGAAATAGCTTCAAGCCACGTTTTTGGCACACCAGCCTCTGCAAGCCTCTGAGAGGGAGGAGGGAGGGCAAGGAGCACTCTAAGACCAAGGAGTACAGTGTACAGGAAAGGCAGTCAAGTACTGGTGGACGAGTGGTGCTTTGTGCTCATGAAGGCTTGGAACCAAATCAGATCCCTAAATTAGCCATGTCAGCAACTCAGATATAAGTTTTAGGCCTCAGTAGGAAAAATGCTACATTAGGACTAAATTATCCATTAATTTGAAAAAACAAACAAACAAACCCAAACCAACCAAACAAAAAAGGCAAAGAAACTGAAATGGCTGAATGGCAGGTAAAACATACTAACAGCAAGAAGGCATTCTTCAAGTAGCTGAGGCCTGACAAATGAGGAAAAGTAGATAGGCTCATAAACCCAGGCATTTTATAGGGGAAAATGCAGTGAGAAAGGCCAGAAGAGTTGGAGAAACTTACAGAAATCACAAAAAATCCCTAATAAGTCCTGTGTCAAACATATGACGCTTGAAGCTTGCTGGAGTCTGTAGGCTCAGTAAACAATAAATATGCAGAAGGAGTGTTCAGAGAAATTAAAACTTTTGTGATTTTGCTGTGGAGGAACATGGAGAAGTTCCCACAGAAGACCTCCTCTCCTATCAGACATCAGGGATGACATAGGTCATGTGGTAACTATATCATCCTTAGCTTGAGTTCTAGTACCAGAGTAAAAAGACCAGAGTGACACAATTTTTTTAAACTGTTTACTGGTAGAATCCTATAATAAATGCATTGATAGAAGCTCAAATAATAACAGAATTAATGGGAGCACCAATAAATATCACAGTGGTAAAAAGACAGGGTTTTGAGATTAAAAGTCATGATTTACTAATCAGTTTGATAGCACTGGGGGAGTGAATGTGTGGGTGGGGCAGCACTCCTACCCCTTTCCTCAGGTTAGCCTGGGCACAGATCCAAGAGTTGTGCTTGCTTGGATCTCCAAACTGTCCTGCAGTGCATTGATGTATCTCCCAGTCTGAAGACAGACACAAAGTGAGTGTCTCACTAAAAAAAAGACCCAGAACTGTAAATAATCATCATTTGGAGCTGCCTGGAGATTATGATGTGTTTTTAAGAGAACCAGGATGTGAAATAGATGTGGGATAACTACAGGGGATAAACCCAGATGTTAAAAGACATCTTATCAGAGAAAACAGCACTTTGCAAACAATGCTTTTAAAGACATGAGGGATCAAGGGGAACGTGCCCTCTGAATTAGTGGCAGATATGGGAAAAGGAATTCTCATCAGTCTCTGCTTTTAAGATTCATTCTTCCCCTAGCTGAAAACCAAAGGAGATCTGTGGGAGTAAGAGATCTTAAGCACAGGTTTTGTTTGTAAAGAAAACAAGTAGAAAACTGGCAGAAGATAAACAGTTCCTTAAAAAAGGAATGTAAGCCAAACCTCAGAAAGCACCCAGCACAAATGGGAAAGGCAGCACTTGCTGGTGCAGGCTGGCTTGCTGCCCACTGCTGGCTTGCTGCTGCAGGAGAGGATGTGTGAGAGGCAGCCTGGATGCTCTGCTCCCTCCCTCCCAGACCCCTCGGGCCTCGGCAGCTGTTGGTGGCTGCATGAGAGTAATGAGGACATCGCTCTGCATGTGACACCACCTCAGCTGGGTCTTTAAGAAAGCTCTCTACAGCTATTCTCCCGAGTCCTGCAATAATCTGCAGCCTGAGTAGACAGTGCTGGTGGGCTCAGCATTTTCCTCTCCTTTATTTGCCTCTTGAGGGAAAATATTGCCACTACCTTTGTGGTTCTTTATAAAATGATGGAAAGCAGTAACACATTGAAAAAGGGGCAAATATTCCCTGTCAGGATAAGGGTGAGGACAATTATGCAGAGAGCAAGTAGCTTTACATCACCTAGTCCTATTTAGTTATACCAAACCCAAATTACATCACTGGACTGTGCCCTGCAGAGGATTCCTGGTGGGACTCTTGCCAGATCAGCAACCAGATCATTGGGCAGTGATCCATATGCTCTCCCACTCCTGTTGGGACCATTTAAATACTCTGTGACTGCTGCTGGTCCCTCTGCTGGGGTTTGTGAAGGGGGATTTGGTTGGTGGTGTCTCAGCTACTGGCCTGTCAGCCTTAATGGCAACTTAAACCACCAGCGATTGCGATGTCGAGTCTCTGACCACAGGAGACCAGGCCTTTTTCCCTATGCATAGCATGGAAATTCCTAAGTGAGAATCCTTGGTCTGTAGCCTCCTGGGAATCTGAACAGAGGATTGGGATGGTCCCATTTGTTGATAAAATTAATGTGATTTATCTTGTACACTGAGTTTCCATTCTTTTCAGTGGGATTTTGCACAAAAACCCAAGGCAGTGTGTGAGTGAGGCAGAAAAGTGCTCAACCTTATGGAAGCCTGAGGTCAGCCACACATGGAAATAGAAGGAGTTTCTACATTTCTGTGAGAGCACTGAATTTTATGTGATCTTTTTCAATACCTTCAATTCATTGTTCTGGGTGTTGATTTAGTGACCTGGAGCTTTCCAAGGTGGAAATTGTTAGAGAGAAAAAACCTATCCATGAGTTAGTGATAGAAATATCGCCAGCCTTTTATCTGCTTTCCTGCTTTGATTTCTCTAGAGCTTACCTGAGCTGTCTGTCATCCAAAGGACATTTTTATACCTGAGCCAATAAGCAGTGGAGTGTTCATGAAGGGCAGAGCACAGTGGCAGTCTGTGAGGGATGCAGTGAAAGGCTTTCATTTAACACCACCGTACATGGCAAACCCAATTTTCAACTGTATGTATCAGCATGGCAAGTCTTCTTGTTCCCAGTCAGCATGCTACAGGGTAATTCAGAATACAGCTTATTGCAGGCTTTGGTTTCTCTTCCAAGATTCATTCCTTTTCATCCCTTTCTGTGCCAAGTATAATAAACAGAACAGGAGCTGAAGGCAGTTTGGCTGGGGAAACAACATTCAATAATTAAAAAAAGAAAACCCTAACAACAAAAACCAAGCCCGCAGAAAACAAAACAGAACAAAAAGGTTGGTCAGTAAAAGAGGTAGAAAGACACCTTTGCTGACAGAGGAAGGGGGAAAGTAGAAGAGGGAAAAGACACATCTGGGCTGTTCCTCCTGCCCCTCTCAACCAGCCTGAATGTTGACTGTGAATAATATAGTATAGAGATCTCACCATTTCCTATCCAGGCAGGCCGTGCTTTTTCAGTGTTCCCTTATTAATGTCAGTCCATTGAAATCAGAATGGCTGAGAGCAGAGTGTTCCTGGATAGCTCTTCTCCCGAGGAGTGAGGACACCAGCTAGGTGGGAGGTTAGAGTGTGAGGTGAATGCTCTGGTCTCAAATGTCCTTCTGAAAGTGAATACTGGCATTTGGCCCTTAATACCTTAAGCAGCCTGGAGAAAGTTCTAGAGAGCTGGAGCATGTTGGGGGTAAAAAGGGAAAAAAAGGGCAAGACAATGAAAGAAAGGCACACTGCTTCTGCTTTCTTTGTGTGCTTAAATCTTTTAAGTACATGCAGAAGTGCAGATATATGAGCTCTTAAAATGCTGCACTTCTATCAGCTCCTTCCCTAGTGTTGAGTGTGAAGAATCTCATAACTGCCAGGCACTCCTTTTGACATGGGGAGGATCATCACTGGGATTGAATCCAAATGCTAACTACTGCAGATGAGCCCAAATGTTAACTATTACAGATGAGCATTGCTGTAATAACAAATTATCCTGCATCTTCTTATAGTGATATTTTTGTCTGTGCTTTTCTGGGCATTTTGAAACAAGAGAATTACATAGATGAACTGTGGAGCTGATGAACTTTAGCAATTCCTGAGTTTTCACATTTTATCTGGACTACTGTGGTTTGGTACTACTCCCCGTAAAGGGTTGAATAGTGTTTGGTGCCTGGCTGGGGACCTGGCTCTGCTTCCCAATACCTGTTGGCAGTTTCCTCTGGGAACCTGGACTGTGCAGTGGAATCACTCAGACACACAGTGCTGAGGGTTCCTGCTAGGCCAGTCAGTTGTGCTGCCTGTGACCTCATTAAAACAGCCTGATTGGGGCTGCTAATCACATAAATAAAGAATTAAATCATAGCATTAACCTTCTACAGGGAAACCTGCCCTGGCAACACTGACAGAATTAGATCTATTAATTATTTAGAGGGTCATTTGATAGAAATGTATATAGATGGCAGATTATGAGCACTTGAAGCAATAAGTTAACCATAAATTTTTGCTCTGATAAGAATCTTTTCGTATTTTCCTCCTAATGTCCCAAACTAAAAGCTATCTTGCTTTTTTTTCTACTAAGACAGTATCATCAGATATAATTTATTGTGTGTATATCAATTCAAAATGCAGCATCAAGGATTTTTTGTTCTCCTTATGGCTCTTGAGGCTCCTTTTTTGTTAGAAACTCTTCCAGTTCAAGCAGTAGCTAAATTCAGGGCCAATTCCACACTTGCTATAATGCTTGGTGCTTCTTTGGTGGCCAGGGTGTTCAGAGGACCTGAGCACATTTCCTGTCCACTCCTGAACTAAAAGTCAGTGTGCAGGAAATCTGTCTTGCCAGTGCTGTGGACTACCAGTATGCTTTCTGCAGCAGTCCTCTAATGTTACCTGTGGAGGTATTCAACTCCAGTAAGTGTCTAGCAGATTTTCCCATCTTCCTGTTGGAAAAAAATTGCTCTTGAATCAGATGGGATGATGAGTTCATTGTTTTACTGATTCTACTGGGCTTGCAGGAATGACAATGGTACTAGATAGGCTTGTTTGCTGACCAGAATTTGAATGCGTATTTGCACATAGCACACAAAAGATTTGGGCATGTGGAGTGGAGGAGGGTGGGGAGACTGGAGGGAAATCTGTCATTATTTATGGAAATATCCAGTATTCATGGAGCCATCTGCTGTGAATGATTCAAGTCTGAGAAGTGTCATAAAATGAGAAAGCATAATGTAAAAAGAAAAAAAAAACCCCAACCTGAAAAAAACCTTTAAATTTGTATCACTCAGAAACCTGAACCAAGGAATATATAACGTCAGAATCTCTCTTTTTAAAGATGCTTTGTAAATTTTCCTGCCAGATTGAGAGATAAAGACAGATGATATTTCTCAGGTTCCTTTCCTCACCCTTCGTGGAACAATTAATTCCATTTGTTCATTTCCAGCCCTTTAATTATTGATCACATCGTTTCCTTTTTTTCTTACTCACTGTTCCGGACTACAAGGCAAGGGATGGAGTTAAAAAAAAAAAAACAAAAAACCAAAATGTGTTTAGGAGACTGCCTAAACATTGAAGCATTGAGAAGATCTTTACATAGCCACAGTTTTCTCTCTGATAGTGAAGCCCCACTTTTATTGTCAGAATTTTATCAATACCAAGAAACTTTATTAAGGGTGGGACCTTCATAGCACTTCTGTGGAGAAAGTCTCAGGCAGGGGGATGATCTGCTTCCCTGTCCTGTGCTCTCTCAGTTCAGAACACTAATTTATTGATTTGCTCATGATGTTCTGTGAAAAGTGAATATAAACAAATAGCGGAGAAACTGAGGAAAACCCAGGAAATTATTTGCACAGCCACACCGATGGCTTCTGAGAAAATTAGGAATAGAATCTATCTTTCTCAGTCATTTATCTGACAGACCTGGTCCAAGTCCCTGCCTTGGAAGCAGTTGGGAATCCCTCTGAAACATTTTTTATCCTTCCTGCTTCCCTGTATATTGATTACAGTTATAGTGGCACATCACGTAACCAGCAGATGCTGTCATGTGGCTGGGTATGATTGTCTTCCCATATCTCTTTTCATCTCCACCATCATATTCTCTCTCTATTCTCTCTCTACTCATCAGCCCTTGCTGAAAAAAAAAGCTGGCTTACCAGAGCAATGGCATGTTAGAATTGAAATTTATCTTCAGCCTTTTTTCCTCTCCTATAAATTCATAGTCCAGGACTATGAATTTCAAAATCTCCTTACTATTGTATTGACTTTTAAAAATACTTCCTTACTTTTAATTTACTCAGTCATTGATATTGTATTGTCCTGACATCCTGCAATGTTCCTGTTTTCCTGTTTGCTGTGCAGGGCTGCCTTTCTTCTTCCATTATTCCAACTTCGTGCCTTAAAAATTGCATCTCCATCCCAGCAAGGCACATAAGGATATGCTGAAGCATCACAGATTTCAACTGATGTGATTAAATATATTCTGAGTGCTTTCTTGATGCCCCTTTATTCCTATTTTGCACAAACACTTTTCTTCATGAGGAAGTCAAGGGAGCAGTAGCACAGATGCACATCCACTGCTTCCTTCTCAGCACAGGGATTTCTGTTCTCTCTGGATGGGAGTTTTGTGATTTCCAGGGGCTAAGGCCCTACCAATGCAATCCGAGATTATAATAATCGAAAAAAAAAAGATGAGAAGGTACTTTAGGAGATCATCCAGTGTCTTCTTGTTCTTCAAGGTGAGAACAGTTCTACCTTTTTCTTTGTTTAGCCTTGAAAAATGAGCCATAGTAGGAGCACAGCGATTATTTTCTGACGTTCGAAACATGTCTAATCTAAATCTCCCTCAGCCATGACTATGTAATCTGCTCACTGTGCATAGAGAGAACAGACTCTGCTTTTCATTTCTGCCTTTTGCAACTCTGCAAGTTGTTATTTGGTCAACTCTGCCACTTCTGCAGACTTTTTCCTGTTCTTGAGGAGCTTGTGTAGCATTACAGCCCAATTGTAATGCTCTTAAAGGCAAGTTTCACACCTGTGAAGAAAGAAACCTTAGCTCCTGGTTCAGGAGACAGCAGGTGTTGGGGTTTGTTCCCCAGTATCTCCTTAGCTCTAGAAACAACTTCCTTTTTTGTATATTTGCTGCCCTTCAGTTGTGGCTTTTTTACCTATAGCAGAGAAAGTGTGAAACAAGTGCACCTGGCTATTAATTACAATGCTGTGGGACAGTCACTGTAAGTTTTTGGACAGGTCATTTGTTCCTTTCTTTAATTATACATGGCTTGTTCCAGCTAAGCTCATGCTGAGTAGCACCTCATTCGTTCAGCAGCCCCTCAGTAATCAATATGTCTGCAGGGGAAGAAATACTGTGTAGCAGGTAAGGGAACTGCTGCTTCTCATCGCAGGCCACTCTTTCCTCTCAGCTCTATCAAAAGTTATGCTTAGGCCAGTAATGAAAAAGTGATTGCACGATGACATCTGTGAAGTACACAATCATACTGTCTGCAGTGCACTGGAGAACAGTCCTTTGTTTGCTTGGGACACCAATCCCATTGCAAAAAAACAGTATTTGCAGCTAATCACCACAGTGATTTCAATTTGCATTTAGCCATTGTGCTAACAGAGGCAGCTGGAAAGAGAAAAAAAAATCAGCACAAATAAACACAGCCATAAGTACTGTCAGTTTTTAGCACCAGGAACTGCTGGAAGTAATGCTGATGCCTCCAACCCAAGAAATCTTTTTAATGTGAAATGATATATATGAGGCCAGAAGAGGAACACATTTTGTCTTGTTTGCTTAGACTTCAGAATATATCTCCAAGTCTCTGGATGTAATGATTGCTTAGGAAAGTCAAACACTGTATATCACCTGCTGAGCATCTGATTCATTGACTGGGTGGATTGAAGCCAATTTAACCAGCTGGAATGTGTAATATTGACTTCAATGGTGTGATACTGATCTATATCACACAGAGGATTTGGCCCAGAGACAAAGGGAGGTAGTGTTTCCTTTGGGTGACATCTTTCTGCAAGCCAAGGAGGACAGCATCTGTCTCGCACAACCTGGTTGTCCTAGAAGTGGTGTGTATTGCTCATGGGGTACCACAGAGTTTTATCATTCTGTGGATCTTTCTTAGATGGGGAATGGCAATCAGGGACAACAGCCAATTTCTTCTGCCTCTATCCTTCTACTTCACAGCTGGTGCCATCTTACAGCAAATCTGGGACCAATTCTCCGAGTGTACTGGCTCCCTTTGTGCAGATTTCTGCAGGCATGTTTGCTGCTATTTGGCATTACTGTTGGGGAAGGGAGGAGGCTTAACCTGGCTCTAGGTTTCCCTTTTTCCCTTTAACCTTGCTGAGGAGACAGACTGGGCATGAGACATGGGGCTCTGCAAAGAAGCCCCACAGAACCAAGTATGACATGTAGGCATAAACAGCAGCAGAGGACACAATGCAAGACTTCACTCTGTGAGTGCTGTGACAACCCTGGTGCTCAGTCTGTGGGCATGAGAGTTATGATATTACAGTGCTGTTGCTCATCTTTATTTTCTAGCTAAGTGACTTCATTTCACTAAATCTCTCCAGCTTTCCGTATCTCCATAACCAAGAAACCAGAGGGACAAGAGGCTAAGCAGAATTTATTATTGCTCTTTATTATTATCATATCTTTTGTCTTCTTTTTAAGATTCATGAGCCTCCATTCAATTAATTCATCAGAAGCCTGAAAAAGCTAATTGTGCGTTCATATATTTCCATAGGCACGGGCTCATTCCTGTGCCAGATGTCAATAATACCTGATCCGTGCAAATGGAGCTGGGTTTGTGGCAGCCTGCTGCCCAATCTAATTAATGCTGTAACTCCAGTTCTCCTAAGTAGGAATGGAGTTTGGATTTTGCATAATTGTAAGGCCAGGGGTGGGCATGGTGAGAGACAGGGATCTCAACTCTATATCTCCAAGGCTGAAATCCAAAATGCCAGTACTCCATTCCCATGGCCCCAAATCTGGGAAGGCAATGCAAAAGGCTGGGTTTTTGCACAAAGAAGGCTCAGAAAAATCTGCAGTACACTGCCCAGCCCTAGCAACTGTTTGAAGAGGCAGAAGGGGTTTAATAACTTAACTGAGGATCAGACTGTGTCCCTTTCTGGTTTTCTTTGATCATCCTAATGCTGTTATTGCCCCAGGTCAGACAGTGCCAGACTGGCCACTGCACAATTTTGCATGCTGGGCTTCCCAGGGCAGCATCAGGGCTTTGGTGGCTTGTGGAAGTGATGTTTGTGGATAAGTCCATAGGCCCAGAACCATGTGCATTATCACCTCATTCCCTTCTCCTGGCAGGAAGATTCTCCTTTCTTTGGGGAAGACACTTTTCTCAGGCCTGGATGAAATGTTATGTTTTCTGAAGCAGGTTGCAGCCAAGCAAGGCTTGCTTTTATTTTTGTTGTTCCTAGTATTATTAGCACACAGCTTGCTTTCAAAGATAACGATGTGGAAAAACAATAGCATCTTGCCAAACTCCTTCAGTGTACCATTTGCAGGTTGTGCTATTTTATCAGTGTCTTAATATGTACATTGCAATGGTGTGAAAACTCTGTTTTAGGAGATCATCCAGTGTCGTCTTGTTCTTTCATTCCCTACAAAGGGAATGAAAATATTGAAATAAGTCCCTCCCTGCCCTGCCAAACAGACCTACGTTCTTCTGGTACTTTTCATTTTTTATCATTGTGCTGTATTGTAGGGATCTTGTTTAGCATATAAAAAACTACTGCTGCACTCTATTATAAAAGACATATTTGTTAAAACATGCATATAAAAGGATTTGTAATTGAAGAACAGCTTTGATATATTTAATAGGATGTAAAACTGCCATCCCTTTTTAATAGGAGATGCTTTATGTGCATTAGAAGTAATATAATAATGCCTCTTCACTGAGCTCTACCCATTAGCAGACTGTTTTCTCCCTTTCTTTTAGTTAATCTTAAAACTTTAATGTAATCTAAACACATTGACATCTTTTTTTTCCTCCCCTTTCTGTACTTGGAAGTGCTTTGAACTGAACTTTGTTCCACATAAGGGCTAGCAACAAACATGGCATCAATATACAGGGCCCTGGTGCTGCCTGACAGATGGTCCATAAACCAGCACATCTCCTTGCCTTAGGAATGTTAACAGTAATGGGAGTGTGGCTGCATGTGCGAGCGAGCACGCCTGAGAGTAACCTTGTGAAGAATGAACAGCTATAATGGCATTCTTTTCTATATTCCCATGTCTCAAATGTAATCAAATACCAGAGCAGCAGAAATAGAAAATGACAATCAAAACAAAAATAGTAATAGCTTTAATAGCTCTTTCTGTGTTTCAGTCTCAGAGTGTTTTACAAGGAAGCATTGTTAAATTCAGGAAATAAGGATGTAAGCTGGTAAAAAGAAAGTATGCTAAATCTGACTGGTGTTTTGGGGTACTTGTGGTTCGGTGGCTCATCTTACACAGAGCTGTTCTCTATTCCTTTCAGAACCCAGGATGAGGGATTAGTTTTCAAGATGGCTAATTAAATTATTTATTTTGGAAAATTGTAGATGTGTCTCTGAACCTTTTTAGAGGAAACCAGGAAAGAGGCCATTTCTCCTGATTTCTGGTCTGATGCCTCACCAGCACCCAGCAGTACATATTAACTATGATGCTATGATGCTAAGTTCAAACTGACTGTTCAAGTGCTCTTCCTGTTTTTCCTAAGAATATCTTTTCATTCATTTATTCATGTGTCCTTTGAACATGAAGATGCTGTGCTAATGACTGTGCTAGTGATTGTCCAGCAGGAGCTGGATAGCTGGGAGCTACAGATGTAGTCCTGTCCAGAATAAATTTGTATGTGTTCACCTTGTTTTTGGGGCTGAGCACTGGCCTGGCACACAGGTCAGGCAACATGTTTGAAGAGGTATTTTGCTGACTGTAGGGATGCTGTTGTCATCCAGGTCTGTTTGTAGGAGAGAGTAGAGTTGCAAATCTGTGTCTCTTTGTTTCCCAGTGAGTTTTTGGAAGCATGACTGTTCCTCTAGGCTGACAAAGTAAGTGGGATGGCAGAAGTGGCCTGTCATCTCTCAAGTGACCCAAGCATTCTTTATAAGAATGGCCAGATTCCCTGCTTGTGACTGTAGTTGCCCAGTGCTGCAGCTTCTGCTGCCTCTATTGGTTTTCTTCAGCAGTGTTTTTAACCTGGAGCTTCTGGCCTACCCTGGGGCACACAAATAGCCAGGTCAGCAAGTGGATGTATCCATTCAAACAAACAACACAGGTATCTGAAAGACCTGTTAAGCTCGGTATGTAAATATTTGAGTGTCAGAATATATTCTACTAGTATAGTTCATGAGTGACAGACAGAAAACTCCATTTCAAATAGAGAAAATGACACATTCTTTTCATAAAGGGAGGTAGTGCAAGTCATTCAATTTGCATTTGGATATTGCTATTGTTCAGTAAGTGCTGTGGGTTTGGGTGCATACTGCAAGAATCACACAAGGAAGTATCAGTGTTTTCTGAAACTGGTTCTCTTTTGCAGATGGAAATTCAGCTCCCATCTCTGCCAATATATGAATTCTAAAAAAACCAGGTGTATTCATTAAGTATGTGCCTTGTGAAAAACCATAGTCTTTTTTTCCAATGAAGGTGGTCTGCAATTTGGGCTGATGTAGGGTAGGTTTAAATAGGAATTAAATAAAAAGTTAAGGCAGAATTCAGAGTTATTTTCACTGTTTTCTGTGTCGGCACACAACTTTAGTGAGCACAGTTTAAATACCAAGTCAATTTATTGTCATAAATTCCTCAGGTGTAACTAAGCTGAGTTAATTCTGGTGAAGTGCTGGCCAGCTACATCAGTCAAATGGATGAAACATTTGAAAAAAAAAACCCCAAACCCTCAAAACCCCAAAACCAAATAAAAAAATCAGAATGGATTTAGAACAAGCTGATGGAAGAAAAGTAGTACTACAGTCAATGCATCATAAAAATTCTAGTCTGAGTTGCTGGCTCTTTTCCTAATGAAAAGAAAAAAAAACACTGGCAGAAGTGGTCCAGTGAAGTCTTGGACAAAGCCCTGCTGTGCGAGATCCATGTGAGGCATGAGTTTATCCTAGACCTAGCCAGACTCTACTGGAGAAAATTAAAAGTTATTTACCAATTTCAGTCAGCTTCTGGATTGTGCCTTTTCTGATCAAATTAGCCCTTACCTTTTTCTTGCAGGACAAAGCCATTGGCCTGGAGCATACAGTAAATTAATTACAGTTGTCTGCTGGTGTAGAATGCTTCTCACTGGGACTAAATCCAGGAGTCTCCATAGATCTCCAGGGCACTAGACACAAGTAAATAGTGTGGTTCTGGTTTTTGTTCATATTTTGTTCCATACTCAGGTAGCTAAGCAGCCATCCTCAGGAGGGTAAATCTGTTTCCAGTTGAGGATATCAAGTGTAAGTCACTACAGGTGGCCTAGCATTTGTATGTTTAAATGTCAATATATTTGAAGCTGTTCAGTCCTTTGTTAAGAGTTAGGATAAATACTTCACATAATTTTAATTCTAGCTCAAATGTTTAGCTTTTCTCTCCTCTTCTAATTACACACTAAGTGTAAAGAAACTATTTGGCCAGAATTAAGTATAAATATGCATTCTAATAATCATATGCCTTCTCTGTCTGTAGAGGTCATGAAGGATTTTAAACAATACTGCATCATTTTAAGTATGCTTTAGCAATTTATTTCAGGAAAAAAGAACAAGTGGGATTTACTTAAGACAGAGTACTCAGAAAAAAAAATATTTGAAACAAAGTATTCACAAAAGTGTGCATGAACTACAGTGGACCCATAACAGACTACCTTGATTTAAAAAAGGAACAATGAAAGCTGCATTTGAAGGCACTACATTTTTAATGGGGAAGATATGGGTTGAATGTCAGTTCTCTGCTGAAGCACAGTATGGAGCTCTGTGAAGAACCCACAAGTATTAGCTACACCCACAGAGCAGAGGTATGGCATTTCCAAAATTAGCGCTCCCCTTCACACAGAATTAGTCTTCTGGGAATTAATTTCTGCCCTCACTCCCTGAAATGTGCAACAAATATATTAACCTTGAAACACCTTTCTGTCTCTCCTAAGCCTCACTGAAAATAAACCTAAGAGTCCTAGTTCTCATCTGTGAGGCTGAGAAGGTAGTGTGAATGCAATCTGCTTCCACAGAATAATTCCACTGAGCCTCACTGATGCACAGCCCTTGACACACAGAAACAGAGTGGTCAGTCTCCCCTGAAAAATAATACCAGGTTCAAACTGTCCCTCTTGTCTAAGGTATTAATCACTGTGATTAATAATAGTTAATTAATTATAGTAATTAATAATTATGAAAGTTTATTACTTGTTTTCTGTCTTCACAAACCTGTTCCAATGGAACATGCAGTTCTTCATGCAGTGTCAGCCACATGAGGATTTCTAGATGCCTCAGTTCTGGTCTGTGGAAAAAAAAAAAAAAATCTAAGCAAAAGGATGCAAGAGAGTATGAATAAAGATATATGTTAAGTTGTGTGGGCCAAAAAATCCACAGGGCTTTTTTGTCCCCACAGATGTCACAGCCTACAGTGCTCTAATGGGCTGGGCCTGCCCAGTGCCTCCTCATGCTGCTCTTAAAGGCAGTGTCTCAGAGACTTGGGAGCTCACTTCGGCTCTAGAGCTTGCTGGTTGGTACAAGTGCCTTGGGGCTGGAACTAACTCCCTAGCAGTTGCTGGTCCCTTAAAATTACTCTTTTAGCTGTTTTCAGGGTGATGCTGGCAAGTTGAAAGAAATTCAGTTTCTTACCCAGGCAGCAGAGAGAAGGTGGCTCCTCTTCGATGCAGCATGTCCTACAAATAAAATAAATCACATATTCACTTTGCAAATCTATCCATTGGTGCAGAATTCTGCCCCCTCTGTGAGACAGTAAAGAGGCAAGATAGCAGATTGGGTTGGATTTTGGGAAAAAGGCAGTTGCTGTTCATGTGGAAACAGAGGTTTCTTAGAAACCAGGCCATTTATCTGGATCATTAAACAGAAGCTGTGGGTCACTTGCAGGAAATGGGGTGCTGTTGGTAGTGCCTGGAGAGTAATAATGAGAGCCAGGTAATGGCATCCAGTCAATTACAGTCTTACGTTGACATTGTCTAAAATGGAAAACCCAACAGTCTAAAAGGCTATAACACTGATTCTGTAGAACATTAAACTATTACTTTATGCTGATGATATCCTACTGTTAATTAAGGACTCGCATGCTTCCCCTCCTGCTTATAATGAATATTGCTCTCTGAGTACAAAGTTATCATTGCACAAAATTAATGACTCTGAGACTGCAGTGATGCAGCTTTCTGGAGTTTGCCCTTCAGCCCTGCGCACCTCATGGAATCTTAAGTGGGCACCCAAAAATATAGTACAAATACTTAGGGGCTGATATTAACAAAGCCTCAGACGATGTAATTAAGAACCATTTAAATCCAATTATCAAGCAGGCAGGAGAAGATTTGGAGGGATAGCCAGAGCTAAATAAAAGAAAACGTGTGTCTTTCAGTTTGCCATCCCATCAGGCTGTTAAAGTAGAGATGAGAACATCGTGTAAGTCAGCACCCTTGGAGTTACTGTCATAAATGAGCTCATGGCATTATTTCCCAGTGGCACTAGCAGTTACTTGTGTTGAGTTTACTTTGAGCATAAATGTACATAAATGCCTATAAATACAACAACAAATTCCAACAATAGCTAATAATTGTATTTCTGACCCACATCTAAAAAATAAAAAGACAGTTAGGAGTACTTCACCTACTGCTGAATTTCAGCTGTTTCTTTAAAGGGTACAGAGGTGGATCACACAAGTACCACATTCAGCACTATAGAATGTGACAAAGCTTAATCAGTACTGCCAAGTTTACCTTTACCCACAGCCCAGGCTTCTGACGCAATAAACCAGCAAAGTTTCCTCAAAAGTCACTGTAGAACTGACTGAATAGCTACAACAATTACAGTATATTTCAGATGTCAGAAATCTCAGGCTGTGAGAATGAATTAAAGATGCCACACGAAACATTCAAAAAGTATTTATATCTCTCAGGATGAGAAATTGTACTATTCCCCTTAAATGTCATATAATTGGCCCAATTTTATGCACCAAAATCATGCAGATTTTTATGTAGTTTTTCTCCTAAAAGGGATAATTTTGAATGAAAATTGCGGTATTTTAGCTAAGATAGTATTTTTTCTCTTCCTCATACTGTAAACTGATGTTAAGCAGAGGTTGCAGTTCAGTAGTGGCTGGAATAGATATATCTTTCTGGAAAGCACATGAAATCTTTAGTGATGAAAAGAATTATATAAATATAAATACATTATTTTCAGACTAGATTGAAAAATTAAATCATGACAGACAGACTTATTTGAACACTACTCTAAAGAGTATGATTTTTTTTTTGGCCATTCGACATGTTCTGTGGAATTAATTTTGTCTCTGAAAAAAGGCAGACAAGGTCCATTCCAACAAATGTGCTCAGATTTTCCCAGTCTATTGTGGCATTAGCCAGGCAGGGCAGGATAGCAGAAAGATCTTGCTGGGGAAATGGTCAAAGCTGTTGTGTATGACAGCTACCTACCAAAACAGAAAGCTCATATGTGCTAGAGAAGGCAATGATACATATTTGTGATAAGATGGGGACTGTAAATAAAAGTTGTCAGTGAAAGAACAGTCTGGACAGCAACAGATACATGGAGAAGCTGTTGCTTGTACGAGAACACAAGCCATGCTGCAGAGTCATGGCTATGAAGAGCGCACTATCCTAACAGCTCTACGGCAAACACATGCAAGATAGCACTATTAATACTTAAAGTTGGCAAAAAATGTTCAGCAGGTGGGAGCTCCTCTTCAAAACCGCAGCCTGAGAGGTGTGCATTTCTCCTTCCCAGATAGCCACATTCTCTGAATTATATTCTTAGCAAATTTCTGCATGGGAAGTGGTTAGCTTTCTGCACAGGCATTTGAGCTTCACTGAGTGCCCAGAGTTCAAGTCACAAGAATATCTAAATTGACAGACACACAATAATCAAAGATCTCTAATGTGCTAACATCCTTTAAAGACTGTGGAACAACTTAAGCAGCCTCAAGGACATTCACAGTTTCTCTTTCTGATCCATGTCTGGTTGTAATAAACAAAAGGTCTTCTCATAGATCACTAATTAAAGTAATGGACAAAAGAAGTGAGAATGAATAAAGACAGCTTAGTGCGAGATTTCCTTCAGAGTCATTTGGGGTGAACTGGTTCAGCTTATTGGTAAGAGGTTGTGCACAATAAGGCAACAAAATCTGCTTATGTTCCTAAATTATTCAAAGTTTTTAAACAAACAAAAAAAAAGTACTTGCAGAAAGATCTATCAGAAACTGGCACATAAAAATTACAGATGAGGGTTAGGTTCAATAAATGCAAAGTAAAGCACGAAGAAAAAAAGTAGTAGCCATGCATGCTCAGTGCTATGCCCTAAATCACTTAAGAAAGAGACACATCAGTGTTGGTCTAAGAAGTCAATGAATTAGAGGAAAGGCAAAAAGAGCAGAACAGGAGACATTGTGCTGTTTCGTACCTCTAATATGTGCCTGCACTCTAACTACCAGCTGCAGTTCTGGTCCTGGTCTCAGCAAGAATCTAAGAATAACTGAAAAGAGTCTGGAGATGGATTACAAGAGTAATCAAAGGAATTGGACAGCTTCCTGTCCAGGAGTGATTATAGAGGAGGCTTTGGTACTATAGTAAAGAGATGACTGAGGGGTTTATGAGGAAAAAGATCTCAGCTGGCACAGTAGGGGAATTAAATGGTTACAATTTGGTATTTCTCAGAATACAAGAACCAGAGGCTACCACATTACATGTTCAGCATTCAGATTAGAAATAAACAGACCATTATTTTTACATACACTGCATATTTGAGCAAAAGAACTATTTGCCACATACTGTTGAAAAAACTCAGCATGTTCCCCATTACACCATCAATTCACATTGGTGCAAAGTGCAATTGTACAAACTCATACAGGACAACAGCTCAAGGGCTATGAAAGGAAGGTTCCACAGCTAACTCAGGAAACCTCCAAGATGTGGATCACTAGGGGCTGCAAGGATATTGCTCTACACTTACTCTCTTTGCCTTGGTGTTGACTTCTTGTGTGAGAGGGAGCTCTGGTTTGACCCAGTAGAGCTGTTGTCTTGGCAGGTGAGGCACTTGGGTGTGTTTCCTCAAGCTGAGCCCAAGTCCTTCTGCAGGAAGTGTATTTCATGCCACAGCTCTTGGAGCATTATTCTGCCTTTGCGGGCTTAGCATGACCAGCTAAAAATGATGGCAGAAAATTGCCCAGAGTACGCCATGGAGGTTGAAAAATGAAAAGCCAGAAGACAGTAAGAGTAGAAGATAGTAAGTTTAAGGGGACAGGAATGGATGGATGCTTATTGTTGACACACAAGACTAAGGTTGATGTCAAATGGTAAGTACAGCAGAGATGGAGTGCTAATCCAGCCATGAAAGCAACCAGCCTCCATAGGTCCTGCTGGATACTGACTGAAGACACAGCCAGGAGAGAGCTCTTTGGAAGAGAAGAAAATCAGGAGCACACAGTCTGCATTTCTGCTCTGCTAAGGAAATGATGCTGTGAAACATCAGCTAAACTGCTAGAACTGAGCTTAAATCAGGGACTAGTTTCTCATCTCAAATAAGTCAGGGTGGGAGTAGCAAAGCCAGAGAATCAACTATCTGACAGTTCTTCACCAAAGTCACTACACTTTAACACTGATATACCTGAATTGCCTAGTGTTACAAATATCAGTGTAGGTGTATTAAATTTTACCTATCCCAGTCAGCCAGCCTGTATTTTTTTTCTTTCACCAAAAAAAAACCTGAATCACCACACTGCAAACAGTCTCTAAATAGCCTCAGCAGATATTTGAGTTTTCTTTGTGGTTTCAGTTGTTTATGACACTGACAGGAACTAAAGTTACTAGAAACTGGGCTATAGTGTTTTATTTTAGAGTACAGAGCATAGTTTAGGGTGAGTATTTTGGAGTTTTCCCATCACCAGATTACTGTGGTGGAACACTCTTTGGTAGACACAATAGCATGAAGCTGTAGCCTTTCAGGGACATAAGAGGCCAATGGGCCTCTTGGCCCCATTTCTTGAGCCACCTCCAACTTTTCTCACAGGTTTTGGAAGCTAAAGTCTTGATCTCTGTTTTTTTACCTCATCCTCTGTCTTGTTGACTTTAATTGCAAATTCTCTGGGGCCTTAGACAGGGTCTCTAGGTACTATCATACTACAAATGAAATATAGTAATTATTTAATATTTGATCATCTGCCTTGTAATGGCTTTTTTTCTTCTGGGCTTTAAACTTTTTTTATTTGATTGCATCCTTGCCCTAATTTCAAAGATGGAAAATAATAGATTTTCTAGAGAACAATCCCTAAAGTCCTATCTACAGCTGATCTGCAATTCAATACAATGGCTCTTTCCTTTTTCATGTTTTTTTTCCTTTCAGATTTGAATGGTATAATTTGTGTGATGTTACTCAATTTCTCTGTTTTAATTTGAAATCCTATTTTTAATCAATTAGGAAAAAAATGACCTAATTAAGGAGTAATTTAGGCCAGCAACTTAAACATTGTTTTATAAAGTAGCTGCATTTAATTGGAAATGTGCTCAACTACTGCATTGCATTAGCAAGTAATTTGGAAGAAACAGTCAATGGGATCCCCTGACTGCTATTTCAGAAATGATAGTGACAAAGCTGAAGTCCAGAGCAGTCTGATGAACTTGGCTTAACCTAATAGCTTTGCTATGAGCCTAAGGTCCAAGCAACTGCAGCCTCTCATTATGCAAGACATAACCACACAGTGACTGCTGGCTCCTGGGAGTCAGCACTGAAGAGTTCTGGGATGACTTGATGGATATAAAGCTCAAGAACCAAGAAAACAGAGAGGGGACCAACTTGCTCACCCCCCACCACTAGTCAGTGGCAAAGGTAGTAATATCCCTTGGCTGCCAGAGTGCCCCCAACCAGAGAACGAGGCTGTCACTAGCTTATGCACATGCTAATAAAATTTCTCAAAAACTCCACAACACCTTTTTCTTTCTCTATTTCCCCTTAGCTGGTAGAGATCCTAGCATCAGGGTTGTCAGAACCTTCCCTAAAAATGCCCACATGCCATAAAGGGAAGAAAGCCATTTAAAGACTCACTAACATACTTGAGGAAAGAAATTCAGCTTTGACACCCAGAGGATGTGTTACAGGTCACAGCTCTCCACTGGCGGCCATTGGCACCAGGACAGCCCATTTCCTTCTGTCTGGACTCATCTCTCCACTGGTGCTTTTCATTGGAGCAGCACTACAATACAGATGGTTTTAGCATCAGAAAGAGAACTTGCCTGACACTTTCATGCTGTCTATGCCATGTTTCATTCTCATCTACTATTGGTGGGTTTAGCATTGTGTACTTACCCGAGTGCAGTGGAAGAAACAATTATGACTGCTCTGGGCATTAACACACTCTTGAAAGGCCACTGGTATCCAGCTGATCACCTAAGGTTTCTTCAATGTAGTGTGGATATTCCTGGACAAACTTATCAGCACATTATTTATTCATGCTGGCTCAGAATTTTTCCTCAGATAACAGCTCTCAGGGAAACACTTACAAAGGCCTTCCACACTGACAGAGCCCTTGCCACATGTCACTGCTTCATGACTAGGAACAACAGCATTGTATTCCATTAAAAAAAATACGTAGAGGGTGCTTGCAGGCTCAGATCACTTCAGTTTTACACTAATATTTTTTTCATTAAGTTTCATGTCAGGCCATTATTGTTTGAATCTTCTGGTTGAAATCTGAGCTACAGAGGTGAGAGAGATTGTCATCCACTTGGTACCTAAATGGCTGTAACACCAAGGAAGCTACAGGAAACCACAGAGCTGCTGGCCAAAGCCCCAACAGGAACAAGTGCAATTTTGTAGTGCTACAAAGGGGACAGTTGGTGGACAGGAGAGAAATTTGGCATTTGGGCAATTTAGTCCTCAGCTACTGATGCCTTACTTCAGGCAGGGAACAGTCTCATTTGGCCAAGCAAAGCAGGGAACAGTAGACTGGTAAAACTCCCTGAGGGCAAGATATATAGCAAGGCTGGTGCTCTGCGTATCACCTCTAAAATCAAATGTGCCTGGATAAAAGAACTCACAGCTTTTGTAGTCAAATATTGAGTTCCCCAGGAGATCACTGTGAGGAGAGCATGCCTCCTGCACCTTCCTTTAAGTCAATAGTAGCAATACATTATCAGATTGCCTGTTTTTCCTGATACATTAAATCTAGTGTGACAAAGGCGAAAATGTTAGCTGTTTGCAGCCTGACACAGACTCAACAAAATCCTAGGCCCTTCAAAAATATCAGCTTTGATTTTAAATTGTGTCATACTTCAGGAGAGAAGATATGCAGTCACCTCACCTGGTGGGCTCCTCTAGTGACAGCTTCATTTCAGCCTTCAGGCAGCATGAGCTTGGGAAAAACCAATTCAGAATCCCAATCTTGCTGAGCCATATTCACATGAAACAGGATCTCTAGACTTTCAAAGGAGTTTAGTGCACTTCTCACCTTAATCTATGCTTTTACATGAATGGGATAAGTTGACCCATCTTCTGGAGGTGTCAACTTCCCCCACCTTCGTTATTGAGGGAGAAGTTTCTATTCCAATGTGCACTCTGATATATTAAATAACTAAAACTTGAACATCCAAAATCCACAAAAAGAGCTTGTAGGAAAGACAGGGCCTGTTTGAAGTGTAAATTACAAGTATTCAAAGAAAAACATAATCAATATTTCTTTGCCTTCAACCTTTATGTTTATAAACACACTAAACCAGCCTGACCTACACAGTTTGCAAGAGTTTTGTGCCACAGTAACACCACCAGTAACAACCATCATCATGGTGAGACTTTGTAATACAGCTGAGCAGAAGTGTCTAAATTGCATGGAATTGCTGTGGGGAAAGAGGGAGACTTGGGTCCAAAAAATAGGATAAATAATGCTGGGGGATGAGTTTCCCATCCCTTCACTTTTTGGGGAGAGCTGAGGAGCATAAAAAAATGAAAGGGTAATAAGGCAAAACAGGGAAGAAGACCATCATTAATTTCTCTTGCAGCTTCCCTTCTGGAAGAGCTCTTGAATCTGATCTCACAGATTTCAGCCATCGAAAGCACCAAGAGCTGCATCAGTGTTAGCCACAGAGCATCAGCCTCATTTACACTCATGGCTAATTTAGAATAAGATTGTTAAAGACTAATTGTTTGAATAAGTAGTGTCAACGACTGATAGTGATTAAGAACTAACCATTGTCAGTGTGCATTTGCTAATGAGTGTCAATCTAGAAAAGTGATGTTTTGGAGTTCAAAACCCTCTTGATTTATCAGATGTTTAAACACTCCAACCACAGCAATTGCTAATTCCCTCATTGAATTACTTATATGATGTGCGAATATTCATTTGCAATAAGTTCTTACATTACAAATGACCATCAGAAAATTCAGTACACAAACCCATTGAAATTTAGGAAAAATTTCAAGCCCAAAGCTCACTGCATCCCCTTCAAACACATCAAAACTGAGCATTACTGCTGCATCAGCAAGCCTGGCAGCCTTCAGACATTGTGATAATTTGGTGCCTGGATTAAAAATCCAGTTGGATTCCATCTGCCTAGAGACACAGCCTTAGCACCAGGATTTCTTCCATCAGCTTTAGAAGCCAAGGTTTTTGATGAGGAGCATAGCGGGAGACTGCTACGTCAGCAAGTAGGACTCTAGTGCTGGATAATCCACTGTGGAGACACCTTATTCTGTTTTGCAGCACAGAGAACCTATATATGACCATCCTGCGCTAAAGCAAAGGTTTTCTAAAAAAGGAAAGATGCAGTCAAAATAACATAATCCCAGTTATAAAATGACTGTCATGGTACAATGGCTGCTGTACATTCTCCTGACACAGAATGGGAATGGGCTCATAAGAATCTCCACTAAGAGGACTGGATGCCAGTAAAAAAAGGTGTAATAGAAAAAAACCATCTGGATGCTAAAGCCATATAATATCTATTATATAATATTATAATACATATTACATAAATATCTATTTATGTTTTGTTTGTGAATGTGGGTTTGTTTGGTTTGTTGCTTTTGGTTGTTTTTTTTTTTTTTAACTAAGGATAATTACCTGCTCAACAAAATCATGAGGAGAACAGCAAATCAGAAAAATACAATGGTCCATGATTAATGGAATAGGATAAGCAAGTCTGTTGTCCATTCTGCCCTTGAAATCAATGAGTTATCACAACTATCAGCAGAGAAGAGAGGTTGATGGGGTTTTTTTCCTTAAAAGTAAGAGCAATCAGTGCTGATTAATCAGCACCAGACTAGACATTTAAGAGGGTCCACAATTGCAACTGTAAGCACTTATAAATTCCTATCCTGACTGAGCATAATGATGTTTTACGGAATAAGAACTATGTACTTAGTACACAAAGTCTGATAGTCTGGCTTGGTTCTGTTTGCTTTATATCTGGAAGGGAAGGCTGATTTTTGCATGCCAGTTCTGACTTTTAAAGTTCATTTGAAACCACTTGTTTTCAACTGGTAGCATCAAAGCTGGTATCATAGCTGAATTTTCCCTTGTTCTACTGAAAAATATTAACACTGCATCATTTTATTCCTACTTAGAACATAAGAGCTGCTTATAAACTGCAAGTAACATGAATCTATAACAATTAAAAATCTCTTGTACAAGCCTAAACCAAAGAGAAACTACAGGAAGAAATGGGAAGAAGGGCTACATTTGTGTTGGAAGTAACCCAGCGTGGCAGATGAGCAGCTTTCCCTCCCATAATAGTAAGGTGCTGCTTCTACCTGCCTGCACGATGACCAGCAGTAGTGACGGGTAGTGATCAGAAGGCCTGAGCTGTGCCAGGGGGTGGCATTACAGGTGTCAGGCTGAGTCAGAGAAATGTGCTCTGAACGGCTGGTGCCAGAATGCAATTATTTAAGAGGTAAAAAAACCCAACAGGAAATAAGCCCAAATGAAAGAGGATTAGATGGCGGACATGATTATCCTATAAACAGGCCCTTGCTTTTGCTTCCTTTTAATACAGCTGGGGGCCAAGGAAACCCATGTTTCCAGTGCTAATGGGCCTTGTTGAAGGCATTAAGACATTTTATAAAGAATGAGAGGCTGAGGGATTAGGAGTGACGGGAATTCACTGAGCGTTCATGAATTAGCATCAAAGGATATCTGCCTCCATGGAAAGTTAAAAGCAGAGCTAAATGGAGATACCATTATAGGAGGAAAATGGCATGAACATTTTTCTAGTTAAAAACAATTGTTGTTATTATATAAGTATAGCTCATTATACATGTATTTTAATTTCTGTCCTGAACTCCAAGATATAAAGCAGACTGAGAATTTCTATTCACTCTTGCTTATCATGGAAGCACAGGGGATAATAACTTTGGTAAGAGGATTAGTGGATGCTCAGGGTCTGGGTCTAGAGTGGGACTTCATGGCATGACTGCAGCCTACATAGCCCATACAAACACTAAATGCTGCAGCTGTGTGTGCTAAAGAAAGGCAGAAAAATCCCAAATCACCTTTATTTCAGGAAAACGGCAAACAAAAGCAAGCCTGTTAGAAAACAGCTGTGTACTAAGCACAAACAGCTACATAGGAACAGGGTTGTGTGGCTGAAAAGGCCCATGTCCACCAGGTCCAAGTAGCACAATAGCATCCAAGCAAATGCTGAAAGCAATTTCTGAAACTGTGTATCTGTATGTGTTCACTGCAAAAATGGCTCGCGATCCTTCCTGCACTAATGCTCTGTGACTGGGAACACCAGAAACAAAACTGGCCCTTACTGCCATAGCCCAGAAGGAGCAGCAGATTAAGAGAAGTGCTGGAAATAATGAAAAATATTCCTTTCAGGAAAGGGAATGAAATCTTGCGATTTCAATGAAGATCAATTGGGCAAGGTTTGGTCTGTTTCTGTGCTCTTCTGGTTGTCTCATTCACTTTTCATCTCTTTCAAAAATTTCAGAAATTTTTTTCTTTAGGATTTGACAGAGAAGTTCTTCAGGTTCTTGTTTTGTCTCTGTGTTTCTTTCTCTTGCTTCTTTTTAAAATTTGATTTGGATCATTTGCCAGCACTACCCAGCTTTCGTGTGCCTCCATCCACACTTGTTTTCTTGCAAGAGCATCACCCATATAGGGCTTTTATTTCTCTACCTGGGGTTAGGGTTATGCTTAGGGTGATGTTTTCCATGGGGGTTGGGATTTTGAAAATCACAAAGCACAGCTTTCCAGGCGGCTATAGCTGTAAAAGGAATGCCACGGCCAGCATGGCTCAGCCCCAGCTTTGCTCCATCCACACTTTTTTTCTTGCAAGTGCATCACCCCTGTGCCACTTTTAGTTCTCAACCTAGGCTTAGGGTTACACTTAGGGTTAGGGACTCGCTGAGGGTTATGGTTCTGACAACCAGAAAGCCCAGCTTTCCAGGGACACATGCAGCTCTAACAGGCATGCCAAGGCTAGGTTGCAGTGCCCTAACTTTGCTCCATCCAGACTTTTATTCTTGCAAGTGCATCACTGCCACTTGTCTTTTGGTTCTCAACCTAGGCTTAGGATTATGCTTAGGGTTAGGGTTTCCCTTAGGGGTAGGGTTCTGAAAGCCAGAAAACTCAGATATCCAGGCACACTTCAGTTATAAAAGGCATGAAAAGGCCACCATTGTGCTGCCCTAACATTGCTCCATCCAGGATTCTTTACATGGAGGATCATCTCTTCCACTTGGGTTTTGTTTCTCATTCTAGGGTTAGGGTTATGCCTAGAGTTAGGGTTTCCCTTAGGGGTGGGGTTCAGAAAACAAGAACACTCATATATCTAGGGACATTTCAGTTGTAAAAGACATACCAAAGTCACCATGCTGCTGCCCTAACATTGTCTCAACTGCACTTCTATTCCTGGAAGAGAATCAGCCCGATGCAAAAAGCCTAAAAGCAAATGG
>VZRX01015381.1:40291-63624 GCA_013398075.1 Notiomystis cincta | reverse complement strand
TTGAACCATTTCAAAAGGAATGCGAAACTTGTACCCAGCCAGAGCCAGGGAGTCCTTCAAAAAAACTGCTTTTTGGGATACTGCACTCCTCTGGACAGCATCACAGAACACCAAGTTCAGCCCTACGAAATACCCAGTCCTACCAGGGCGTGCTAGGATTCCTCAAAGGCTCAGTTCCCAGCTTCATCTCTTTCTCTAATCATCATACAAAATTCTAAATACTAAAAGCTATGGTCTCTGAAGTAACTTCTCTATCTCAGATGTCCTGCCCTACCCAGACCTGCCATCTCTAGCCAATGGCAAAGATCTGGAGCTCAACTTTCTCCCTCTTTCTGGTGGATACAGCCCAGCTTGGGCTCTCAGGCAGGGAAAGCAACCACCTTGCTTCCTCCTTTTGCCTTCCCTTGTGCCATGGCCCAGCAGTGGCAGGTCACAGGACCTGCCAGCGTCACAGGGATCTGCCCTGCACTCGAGGGTGGCGCCAGGGCACGGCCCTTTGTGACAGTGGCCTGGTGTGACAGTGGCTGTTTGTGATGTGGTGCCCTAGGAGAGCACCTCCCTCAGGAAGCGGCAGCTGCAGAGGGCACTGCTGACAAACCTGTGGCAGAGGATGCCAAAGACAACCATGGAGGAGGACCAGCTGTCAGCATGGCTGGCACAGGCACATGGCGTGGCTGTATCAGCTTTCCTGAGCATGGATGCAGATGTAGGGACAGGCCACCAGCAACAAGGAGCACATCAGGATTCAGCAGGGCTGTCAGTGTGCATTGAGTGCTACCACAGCCCTTCGTGGCTGTGGGGGCACAAGCCAGGGCCTGTTCTGAGGGAGGTCATCGTGTCCTTCAAAAGGAGGCTTCCCGAGGAGCTGGACGGGACCTGCCTGGCCAGAAGCACGTACAGACAGGCACCAGTCTGGAAAGGCACCCTGCCACAGCAGCAGGATGGCCTGGGGGACAAGGAGCTCCAGCAGCCAGCGAGCAGAGGACAGGGTTTCTCCCTGAGGTGCTCTGGGGGGCTCGATGACACACCTGGGCAGGTGAGTGCCAAGGACGGAATGGGATGGCGGGATGGGCACAGGTCTCTCCTGGGAAGCTGGCTGCACCACACCACAGCAGCCACAGGTGACAGGGATATTCACAAGGGGTTTCTGGAATAAGCAGATGATCTTGGAGCAGCTGGGAGCCCAAGCTCCAACCATCAAGCCAGTGGCCTTGGCCAGGGAACAGGAGCATCAGGACACAACTGATGCAGAGCTGTCCGAGGAAGAGGAATGGGTGGATGCCATGGACACAGAATTATCAGAGGAAGAGGAATGGAAAGATGCCATTGACACTGAGCTGTCAGAGGAAGAGGAATGGGAAGATGCAATAGGCACAGAACAGTCTCAAGGAACAGATGCCATTGGGTCACCTTTGGTCCATCACCAGATCAGTTCCTTGGATGTGGAGGNGCTGCACCACACCACAGCAGCCACAGGTGACAGGGATATTCACAAGGGGTTTCTGGAATAAGCAGATGATCTTGGAGCAGCTGGGAGCCCAAGCTCCAACCATCAAGCCAGTGGCCTTGGCCAGGGAACAGGAGCATCAGGACACAACTGATGCAGAGCTGTCCGAGGAAGAGGAATGGGTGGATGCCATGGACACAGAATTATCAGAGGAAGAGGAATGGAAAGATGCCATTGACACTGAGCTGTCAGAGGAAGAGGAATGGGAAGATGCAATAGGCACAGAACAGTCTCAAGGAACAGATGCCATTGGGTCACCTTTGGTCCATCACCAGATCAGTTCCTTGGATGTGGAGGACAGCAAAGGCTCCTACACTGGTCCCAGGGAGAGTCCCAGCTGCCCCAGCAGTGTGGGCAGAGAGGCTGCCAGAGAGGCAGGTGACAAACTGCCCAGAGCATCTCCTGCCCCAGTGCATCCAGCAGATGCCCAGCTGGCTGATTCTGCCCCACTTGTAGCTCCTGAGGAAGAGGAGCACCACACAGCTCTCAAACATGAGGAGGCAGAGCCAGCAGTTTCTTCTGCCCCCATGGAGGCAGCAAGAGCAGCAGGGGCAGAGAACCTAGCACCTGCTCCACGTGGCCTCACAGCGCATGGGCCATCTCCGCTGGACACAACCCAGTCCGTGAGGGCTGAGGGCCTGGACAAGGATGTGCTTGTGTTCCAGGGACTTGACAAGCCTCCAAGAGAAATATGGAACCAGGAACGAAGCAGGGACGAGGTGAGAGGAGACACAGCCATAGCAGAAGGGGCAGAGAACCTGGAAGTTGCCCTGCAGAGCCCCACAAGCGATGCTCCGTTACTGCTGGACGCAGTTGATTACATCAGAAGTGAGATCGTTAAGAGAGCCTTGCTTGTGGTCCAGGGACCTGTCCAGCAGCCAGAAGAAGAGGAGGAGCAGGAAGAAAGCGTGGATGAGGAGAGAGCAGCAACAGCCAGAGCAGAGGAGGCAAAGAGCCCAGCACATGCCCCACACAGCCCCACAGTCGATAACCCACCCCTGCTGGACATGGCTGACTACACCAGGACAGAGGTTGTAAGAACAGCCCGGCTTATGATCCAGGGACCTTTCCAAGAGGTGAAGGAGCAGCGGGTCTGGAAACAAAGCCCAGATGAAGCAATCAAAGCAGAAAGACCTGTAGGATGTGCCTATAGCCTTCTTGCCTCTACTGTCTTGAACACCCCAGCTCGAGAGAAACGGATAAGCCATGCCCAGATGGCACTGAGGGCTCGGGACTCAACTTCCCCCACAACTTGTGGCCCAGGAGAGTGGCAGCAGCAGGAACCAACAGCCGATGCCATGGACCTGCTGGACACAGCCCAGTAGATCAGGAGTGAGATACTGTGCAAAGCTATGCTTGTTGCCTGAGGGTTCCAGACTATGGAACAGCAAGATCTGTGGAACAACAAGACCAAAGGACCAGGCAGAAGAACAGAGGGACCGGGGAAAGAACCCAGATTAGATGATGAGAGCTACAGACCCATTTGGGATTTGATGTAGATAAGATTTGATGCTAATAAAAGTTACTTTACCAACAGTGCCTCTCTGCTTTGTTTTGCCTTCTCTCTCCCTCCTCATCTTCACAGATTCCCAGTGTGCTGACACAAGGTCTTGATGCTGCTCATGCTCAGCTCCTGTCAGATGAAGTGGCTATAGTTCAATCCTACAGCTCAAAATATTCTCCTTGCCTGGATTTAGGAGGAAGCAGAGAGAGATTACTCCCACTGAGAGCACTGAGATGCCACAGGACATGGCAGGGCTGTAGCCAACCTCCAAACAGCCCTTCTGCCCTGCCCAGACCATGAAAGGCCACTCTGCATCGGAATTCTTTGAACATTTGTCTCTCCCTTTTTGGCAGAGAATTCCCAGAAACCTTTAAAGAAAGTCTCATTTCATTTTCACAGCTCCTTTTGCGGGTAACCAGAGGCAGTGGGAGCGCACAACCTTTGCTACTCACCTGTAATGTCTTGACTTATTTCAGAGCAGTGACTGACAGTCACATTACACGACACATTCTGCCAAAGTCGTCTTTTTCATCTTATTATATAGAAAACTTTGCTCCATAGTACTCCACTTCACTTACATCAAATTTTGCAAAACTTACTTTTGTGTCTGAAGACAGGTACTGTTTTCCCAGGCCAAACTTAACAGACTCTTTCTGAGCACTGCATTTAATTTATAGAATCATAGAATGCTGAGTTGGAAAGAACCCACAAGTGTGCTGTGGAATGCCACTGGTGACAAGTCACCAGTGTGATGTCACCCCAGTCACTGCAACCCTTTGTGCCCCACCCATGAGCCAGTTGCTCACCCATCACAGGATGTGTTTGCCCTGCTGTGAGGTGGACAGTTTGTCCAGAAGGATCCTGTGAGAGACAGTATCAAAACCTTTGCTGAAGTACAAAAAGATGACGTCAAATGGCGTTCCTAGATCAATTCAGTGGGTTACCTTGTCATAGAAGGAAATCAGGTTTGATAAGCACAACCTTCTTCTCATGAAGTCTCACTGGCTGTGACCAATGACTGCATTGTCTTTCAGGTGTTTTGCAATACCTCCCAGAATTATCTTTTTTATGGTTTTGCAAGGTACTGCTGTGAGACTGATAGGCCTTTAGTTTACAGGGTCCTCCTTCTCACCCTTCTTGAAAATCGGGACAATGTTTGCAGCCTCCAGTCAGCTGGGACCTCTCTGGATTCCCAAAAGCACTCAAAAATCATCCCAAGAGGCTCTGCAATGACTCCAGGCAGCTCTCTGGTCTTTCTCAGATGAATCCCTGAACAGATTTGTAGGGATTCTGATGGAGCAGCAGATCCCACACATGTTCAGAGTCTACAGGGAGTTGACCATGGTCATGGTCCTGCAGCTCAGGCCACTGAGACCCTCTTGGTCCCTCATCCATGGGGAAGACAGGGACAAACACTGCAGTGAACACTCCTGTCTGGTCCATGAGGTGACCATCCTCATCCTGTAATGGGCTGATGTTATTTCATCACAGCCTTTTGCCATCAGCAAATGTTTGAAGAAAACTTTTACTTTACCCCACAGTTTTGGTCAACTTCACCTCAAACTGAGCTTTGCCTGCATGAATTTTCTGCCTAAAGAAGCCTCTCTGTGTTCTTCCCTGACCTGCTTCCTCTGGCCATAAACTTCCTTTTTCACCTTAATTCCAGGAGAAGGACCCTGTTCAGCCAAGCTGCCTTCTGCCTCATCTGCTTGACTTAAGGGGTTTAGGATTTGCCTGCTCCTGTGCCCTGTGGAATTCAGAACTACCACCATCATAATCTCTCTATGGCTAAGAAGAATTATCATCTTTGTTCGTTTTTTAAGGGACAAAACTGAAACGGGCCAAATTAAATAACAATTTACTGGAAAAAAGAGACCATTTTCAGTATGTCAGCCCTGTGAGAAGGTCCTGACATATTGAGCAGGCTGATGTCAGTTGAATACTAAATATTAAAGTTACATTATAAATGTTATGTATTTTCCCCACACAGAATCTCTAGAGACCTGTTGGAAGCGGAGGCTGGTTTTTCCTAAGTGGGACATGCTCACATGTGTCTCCAGATTCAGCTGGGAACTGGGACAAGGTAAATAACCAAAGAACCCTCCCTGGAGCTTGGAATTTTCTGTCCAGCAGACATGAAGGGTGAGAAATGGCATTTTTCCTGGGGAAGATGGTGGAGCAAACCTCCATTTCCTCTCCTGAGTGTGTAGTTGCTGTTCTCCAGACTTGGCTATGTCCAAAGGAGGAGAAGCATCCTACAAGCAAGAGGCCTCAGAAGCTGCAGCACAGAACAAGTATGGAAAGGAGTGCTTTTCTCTTTTTCTCAGAAAAGCTTCAAATCATCTTGATTTCATCCCACTGTAGAAAGGTAATAAGTTGAGATATTTAAAAATAAAAGGGGACAGAAAAACAGTTTCCTTCCAAGCTTCAATTTAGATGCTATTAAGCCATTCTGACCTCACTGTTTAAATGTCATATTTCCTTGGCCAGACTCTGGGCTTTTGGATGGGAATTACTTACCCTGTGGAAGCAACAAACTGCAAGGCCTCCCCCCTCGGAGTGGCAATGGCAATAAGATATCAAGAAACAGACCTTGAACTGGGTCAGTGATCACAGAATACAAGAAATTCTTCAAAAACACCCTTNTTCCCAGAAACCTTTAAAGAAAGTCTCATTTCATTTTCACAGCTCCTTTTGCGGGTAACCAGAGGCAGTGGGAGCGCACAACCTTTGCTACTCACCTGTAATGTCTTGACTTATTTCAGAGCAGTGACTGACAGTCACATTACACGACACATTCTGCCAAAGTCGTCTTTTTCATCTTATTATATAGAAAACTTTGCTCCATAGTACTCCACTTCACTTACATCAAATTTTGCAAAACTTACTTTTGTGTCTGAAGACAGGTACTGTTTTCCCAGGCCAAACTTAACAGACTCTTTCTGAGCACTGCATTTAATTTATAGAATCATAGAATGCTGAGTTGGAAAGAACCCACAAGTGTGCTGTGGAATGCCACTGGTGACAAGTCACCAGTGTGATGTCACCCCAGTCACTGCAACCCTTTGTGCCCCACCCATGAGCCAGTTGCTCACCCATCACAGGATGTGTTTGCCCTGCTGTGAGGTGGACAGTTTGTCCAGAAGGATCCTGTGAGAGACAGTATCAAAACCTTTGCTGAAGTACAAAAAGATGACGTCAAATGGCGTTCCTAGATCAATTCAGTGGGTTACCTTGTCATAGAAGGAAATCAGGTTTGATAAGCACAACCTTCTTCTCATGAAGTCTCACTGGCTGTGACCAATGACTGCATTGTCTTTCAGGTGTTTTGCAATACCTCCCAGAATTATCTTTTTTATGGTTTTGCAAGGTACTGCTGTGAGACTGATAGGCCTTTAGTTTACAGGGTCCTCCTTCTCACCCTTCTTGAAAATCGGGACAATGTTTGCAGCCTCCAGTCAGCTGGGACCTCTCTGGATTCCCAAAAGCACTCAAAAATCATCCCAAGAGGCTCTGCAATGACTCCAGGCAGCTCTCTGGTCTTTCTCAGATGAATCCCTGAACAGATTTGTAGGGATTCTGATGGAGCAGCAGATCCCACACATGTTCAGAGTCTACAGGGAGTTGACCATGGTCATGGTCCTGCAGCTCAGGCCACTGAGACCCTCTTGGTCCCTCATCCATGGGGAAGACAGGGACAAACACTGCAGTGAACACTCCTGTCTGGTCCATGAGGTGACCATCCTCATCCTGTAATGGGCTGATGTTATTTCATCACAGCCTTTTGCCATCAGCAAATGTTTGAAGAAAACTTTTACTTTACCCCACAGTTTTGGTCAACTTCACCTCAAACTGAGCTTTGCCTGCATGAATTTTCTGCCTAAAGAAGCCTCTCTGTGTTCTTCCCTGACCTGCTTCCTCTGGCCATAAACTTCCTTTTTCACCTTAATTCCAGGAGAAGGACCCTGTTCAGCCAAGCTGCCTTCTGCCTCATCTGCTTGACTTAAGGGGTTTAGGATTTGCCTGCTCCTGTGCCCTGTGGAATTCAGAACTACCACCATCATAATCTCTCTATGGCTAAGAAGAATTATCATCTTTGTTCGTTTTTTAAGGGACAAAACTGAAACGGGCCAAATTAAATAACAATTTACTGGAAAAAAGAGACCATTTTCAGTATGTCAGCCCTGTGAGAAGGTCCTGACATATTGAGCAGGCTGATGTCAGTTGAATACTAAATATTAAAGTTACATTATAAATGTTATGTATTTTCCCCACACAGAATCTCTAGAGACCTGTTGGAAGCGGAGGCTGGTTTTTCCTAAGTGGGACATGCTCACATGTGTCTCCAGATTCAGCTGGGAACTGGGACAAGGTAAATAACCAAAGAACCCTCCCTGGAGCTTGGAATTTTCTGTCCAGCAGACATGAAGGGTGAGAAATGGCATTTTTCCTGGGGAAGATGGTGGAGCAAACCTCCATTTCCTCTCCTGAGTGTGTAGTTGCTGTTCTCCAGACTTGGCTATGTCCAAAGGAGGAGAAGCATCCTACAAGCAAGAGGCCTCAGAAGCTGCAGCACAGAACAAGTATGGAAAGGAGTGCTTTTCTCTTTTTCTCAGAAAAGCTTCAAATCATCTTGATTTCATCCCACTGTAGAAAGGTAATAAGTTGAGATATTTAAAAATAAAAGGGGACAGAAAAACAGTTTCCTTCCAAGCTTCAATTTAGATGCTATTAAGCCATTCTGACCTCACTGTTTAAATGTCATATTTCCTTGGCCAGACTCTGGGCTTTTGGATGGGAATTACTTACCCTGTGGAAGCAACAAACTGCAAGGCCTCCCCCCTCGGAGTGGCAATGGCAATAAGATATCAAGAAACAGACCTTGAACTGGGTCAGTGATCACAGAATACAAGAAATTCTTCAAAAACACCCTTTTCTTGCAGTCTGACACTGTCTTCTCCTTTCTAGGCCCCGTGGTCACCTTGTTGGAACCTACCTTAAAGATCTTTATTTAAAATTCTTTTATATGCAAGGGAAGTTCTCAAAGAAAAGTAATAATTGCCATGAAAGTCACAAGTCTTGTGCTGGGAATGCACACATCATTTCAGGATTTTGGCTGTGTAACAGTTTTCACCACACTTTTCTGATGATAAAATAACTCTTGCTACAGAATGGAAGTTGCCCTAGAGCAAAGTAAAATAAGTTATATTTGCATTATGTAAAGTGTTTTGTGATGTGACTATATATGCATATACACACACTTTTATTAAAAGGAGAGAAAAATCTCTTTTAGTTCACATTTGAAAGTTTGGATCAAGTGCCAAGCTTTGATTGAAGGGAAAGCTTAATTTGAACACCTGAACCAACAACGGATGTTTCAAAATCCATACATACATATTGCATGGCTTTTATTTGAAAGTTCAGAAAATAATGGTGGTAAGAATTTAAGTACCATGTTAAATCTTCAGCCAGTCTTTCCACTCAATATATTTGTTAAAATAATGTGCTGAAGCAGCAGGAATTTATTATTGGGCTTTTCCACACAAGACACACCTTGGATTTTTCCATTCTAAATCTTTTAACAGATGCATAAAGTAATAAAGGGCTTTATAGAAAAAGCTTCATGTATGATGTAAGTTCAAACAGCAACGTAATGAAGATATGAAATATCAACTCTTGACCTATATGTTAATTAGTTTCAGACTTTCAGTCTAATATTTTTAGGTGGTTTTGATATCAACAATTGTATAAACTGAAATCTGCAACAGACATTACACTATGGAGAGAAGTCAGTTATCATTAGTATGTATTTGGAGTAAGTTTCTGTATTGAATTTTTTCATCTAGCTGGGTTTGAGTATTACTTTTATAAATTCAAAACACTGGTATACCAAACGTTTGTCCTACATAATTGTGAACTAACATCCCACTGTTGCTGACCTTGGACTTACTGACAAACAGGTGTGTCTGAGACACAGAAATCATTACTGTCACAAGAAGGAACTAAAAGTGCCTTTTTTGTCTGGATAGATGAGGTCAGATGATAATACAGAGAGCCTGCACACCTGATACCAGGGTAGGCAGTGCCCTTGATTTCGGAAATGTACACACAAAACTCCACAACAAATGTAGAGCAGTCAGACACTTACACAGCAAATACACAGGTACTTGGGAGGTGCAGCTGGCAGGTTTCACTGGCACCACTGGCACAGTGCAGCTGGCAGAGGAGCTGCAGAGATGGGCTAGGTCAGATTTCCCTTTTCCCTGCTGGCTGCAGCACAGACTTTGGTTTCTTGCTCATGGGCTCCTTGCATGCCACTTTCTTTACAACAGAGACAAACCTTTCCTGATGACCACACATATCAACTGTGACCTAAAACATGAAAGCATTGTGCTACACAAAGAAACAGCTAAGCTGTTGTGAAATTATAATAGAATTCAAAAATGTAAGTCTTCTTGATTTTCAGTTTCGTTTCAGAATTCGTTTTCTTACGTTACTTATTTATAATCCTACCTTTCCTCTAGGAGCATCCTGTCATTCCTTCTTGGAAAAAAACGTATAAAAAACATAGTATTAACCCAGCACCTACACAAATCAGCTTCCAGGCTCAAATCTGGAAAAGGCAGGCCTCTGTGAAGCTTCTAAGATTTCAGTTATAAGTCCTAGGTTTTAAGACACGTCTGATGGCTTTTTTTTTTCATCTCCTAAGGGGTATAAAACGCAGCATGCAAGCTGTTCATGAGGATTCTGAAACAGAAGTCATTGCACGCTGAGATCAAGCAGCTGTTGAATCAGTAAAGCCAGAATTAACCCAGAGACTTACAACCAGGTTTGCATTTTTTAGAGCCTCTCATGTTGAGCATTAGCTGGGCTGCATGAGGTAAGCCATGGTATTTCATCAGATTTCCAACACAGCTTCTTGGGCAGTAAGTGAGCTGCTGGCTAAGAAATTACATAAATAAATTAAATTTCTATAGTGTTTTGCATCATACTGAAAGAGTTATTTTTGTGGAAAGGATAGAATGAAGCTTTTTATAAGGAAATAAGCTACAGAGGCAGCAAAATATGTGAATTTCAGTAATTATGTCACTATCATAGCATGCTTCTGGAAGTAAATCACATTTTTTCTCCCAGCAGGCTACTTATTGCTGGGTAGAATCCACTGCCTGTGGGCAAACTGGAAAGATTCCTATGAGCTCAGGGCCCAGTTTACCATTTCATTAACTCAATATTTGTGAAAGAGAAACCAACTCTAAGCAATGCAGAACAATGCCTGCACTCAAACAAGATTAACCTTGCTCATTTTTATGTTTTAACGTTGTCAAAGAATCTGTGCTTGAGCAATTAAAGCTTTGGTAAAGATTTGCAGCTCAAAGAGGTGTTTAGAAAATGGCTTGAACAACTCCTGGAGTATTTTGCAGCAAGAATAATTAGGCAGTGAGGTCAGCACGTGTAAAAACAAAACAAAATTCTTGTTGCATTACTGCTGCTAAAAATCTCCAACTTATAAAGCTTGTGTAAAATTTCATCAATAACATAAATTTAGGTAGTCATTAGAAGATCTGTGCTATCAAGATCTGGTAGCACTGAGAGAGCAGATTAAGCTTTCAGAGGCTGCTCAGTGAAGAGTTGGACTCTGATCAAAAACGGGGAGACAGGATACTCTAGAATGCAACTACATTCAAAATTACTGAAAATCTGAAAGTGTGATCAATGAAAATGTTGATCTGGTTTAACATCTTAAACATTTGAAGGAGAAATGGAAGAGATCTTTGTTGACTCATAAGATAATACTGGAGCTGAAACTTTCGGCAGGGAAATGGTTCTGTCCACAACAGATACCAAAACTCTGTGTATGAGAAATTTCACTCTTCATTGCCTTTATATTTAAACAAAAAAGTGTTTCATCTTTGGGTGGAGAAGTAGTAGATCTGTAAATAAACATTTTACTGTCATTAAGATGTGTCCATTGTCCCAAACATGGCACATAGGTTGCAAGTCAAATATACCATCTTCAAAGAACCTGGCAACTGAAAATAAACACTGAACAAGGGACCAGAATGTCTGGAAGAAAGCACAGCTGCTTGATTATATCACCTGGGCAGATTTAACCCCTAAAATACAATCATTTCCTGGCAGAGCACACAGTCTAAGAGGGTGGTTTTTACAGCTGGGTTGTGCTCACTCCTGTCACAGGTCAGCTTCCAGCCACGGTGCAAGACACTTGGGAATGAGCAGTGTCTGCACTCACACTGTCCCCAGTGAACTGCTTCTTCCTTTCTCAGAAGCTGCACAAATTTGCCTTTTCTTAAAATTGCTCCCAAGCTAGAAGCCCACATCCCAGTTTGAAGAAACATGACTTGCTGCTTGGGAATGTAAATAACTTTGCATCCTGGTCTTTGAGGAACATGAAGCAGCCCATGGAGTGGGAGAATGATCCTCCTTGTTCTTCCTCATCCTGGGGTCATGGGGTGGGTGACCTCCACACCCACGAGCAGAAAGCTCCCAGCAAAGGAGCAGGCAGGAAACCAGGGCAGGTCATTTTGGGCTGAATGTGTTTCATTATCAGGGTGAGGGCATGCCCTCCAGCAGGCTGCAGCTTGGAGAAGATGGATGCTGAGAGGGCAGACTGAGAGCATTTCAGTGCCTTTCAAAAGAGGACATTTGAGGGCTCTCTTCAGGGCTTTTTTCCTCCTTATTTCATATACATAGGCACTATATGTGCAGAGGCCTGGCTTGCTGGAAGCTCCTGGGGCAGGCAGCAGCATTGCTCAAGAGAGGGAAGCAGAGGCTTTCCTGAAATGTTTTTAAAATGTTTTGTCAAAGGTTTTAACCTACCTGTACAGATTACTACAGCCTTTAAACAAAGAGCACATCACAGGGCTAGGGCAGCTACCAGTGTGAATGGTACAGGAAAGGATGGCATTGCTCTGAATCCACAGGAACACCCTTCAGCCCCTGTGGATCAGCAAGTGCTGGGACAAAGCAGGCAGTGCTTCCTGATCTTCTCACCCAGGCACACACTTCTCTCCTGTGACTATGAGGTCTTTAAAGTAGAATCTCTACTGGGACAGCATATTTGGGAACAACAGAATATTTCAAAAAGATGTTGAGCATCGCTTAATATGATTCAAATTGCTGAACCAAAATTTGAATGTTTGTAATCAGTAAAAATTATATTGATTTAAATAATTGTCCCTCAGCTATGAGGGAAACCTTAAGTAAACAACAGAGTTACCAATAGTAACTGTAAAACAAAATTCACATTCCCACTTTGCCCTTTCATGTATTTGAGGACTGCCAAAGGATTTATGTACTTTTAACTAGATGGCTTACTGATTCTAACAAAGCCAGTAAAACATATGCTGAGTTATGCAAATGAACAAAGGGAAACAACTGAATAATGTGTTGAAAAATATTTGATTATGTACAACTCTACTGTTCATATTTTGGCAATAACAACCAGCCAGGAATATCAGAGTCTTCAGCGATGACCATAAATAGTAGTCAGTTGCTTAGAGCCCAAAATTTAATTCACATGTTTATGAATGAACTGAAGTAGACTAATCATAAAGTCAATTATCATTACTACTAACATGCTTCACTCCAGATGTAAATGTGATAGTGAAACTTTGCCAAAGGATTACAAGGAATTTCAAGTAAAATTCAACTCCATTAGAGTAAAATCAGACGCAATTTCATATTCAGATCTCTTAGAATAAAGAAAAAGCTAAATGCTTAAATAGATACGATGGCAACTGCTTAAAATCTCAACATTGCTGTAGCTAAATAGCTAAAAAACGCTTTTAGGGCTTCTTTAAAGAAATCCTGTCATAATCCTAACAAGGAATACAAAGATAATGTCATATAACAATTACTGCTCAAGGCTGTGGAGTACTTCTGTTTACCAGAGTAGCTGAACATTTTCTCATTGTGAAAGTTCAGTTAATGTAACTTCATCCAAAGAAATCAGTACAATAACATTACAAAATGATGGAGTGTTGCTCCCACTGGATTGGCTGCACACACGGGTCCTGGGTTTGTTGGACAAAGCTTGGAATTTAATCTTTTCTTTATTCTAAAAAGCTACGTTTTTCCCACCAAGAACACATATGTATTGCTTTTGAAACTCGGGGGATCCCCTGTGGAATCTGGAGCGAGAAGTGTTGATTTATCTGATTTCTCTGACGCTGAGCCAGCTGGGTGGGCTCCATTACCACACCAGCTCCCTGAGTGTCCATGGGGGGCTGCTCAGAAGGAGAGTAGGGAAGCTCTTGGAGAAGGAGAGGTTCCTGGTCACTCTGGGCTTCGGAAAAGCTAATACTTTCCCAGAATTTCTGACAGCTGAAATGACTCTTAGGAGAATCATAATCTTTAGCTGGGGAGTTCATTCCCTTCTTCACATCCTGCTTGACAAGAAATTTTGCTGTGAGTGGATGTCGAACTGTTCAAGCCAAACTCAGGCTTTTACCATTTCTCTGATTCCAGTTTTTTGTTTTTAAATCTGAAGGATATCAGAAGGGATCATGAGAGAGAACCTACTGTGTGCAGCTGCTGCCCAGGAGCAGACATCTTCTTCAGACACAGGAAGACTGTATTCCTCTTTTGTTAAACAAGCCTCATGTTCATTTGCAAGTATCGTAACCATACATGGTATGCCCTAAATAGAAAATTTTGTTTGAAGGATCTATCAGCCTAGGGAAGTTGAAATATAGGTTGCAAACAGTATGGTCTCTGACTAGAAGCACCTCCTGTGGGTACTTCTCTCAAGACAGAAAATAGGTATTTTGATATTTTTTTATTTGCATTACTACCTGAATAGGAACTCCCAAGCAGAAAAAATATACCATAAAGACAATAGGTGCAAAAAGAAAAAAAAAATTAGCTGTGCATTCATTTGGAGTTTCAAGCTTTCTGAGAAGAAATAACAAATTTGCACTGGTTTAGAGCAATTGTTCACTCTTAGAAAGATTCTGTTTCTGAATAAGAAGAATTTCGTTGTGTGTACTTGGCTGGTTAAATTTGAGTTACTTATTTAGGAACTCTTCTATACATTCACCCCTTTCAAATTCATAGGAAACTTTCCAAACAATAGACATGGCACCAAACTTGCTGATTTCTAAGTAAGGAAAGGTTCTCAAATGCTAAGCTTCAGTGTTTCAGCAATAGCAATAAATTCTTGATTGCAGCCTTCCTGAGAGAATCATAAATATTTTTGTCAGTGTGCAGTTCTGCCATTTGCTACATGATGCGATGTTCGTGGTAGTATCAAAAGTCCAAATTATAATATCTTGCCAGGAAGCATTCAGGCAGCTCTTGGACTGCACTGAGGTGTCTGTTTGGTGTCAGGCAAACATCACATCAGTATTTTCCCTGTTGACTGCTATTTACTGACAAGATTTTCTGGATCTGCACAACAAAAGATGCAACTCACAGAACGTACTATTACGAAAGAAAGCAGAAACAAATGGAAGTGTTGTTTATTTGGTAGTTCAAATTATTTTATGCCTAAAGCAAGAAAGGAGATCCCTGCACACACAAGGAACAAATTGCTGGGTAGAGGAGGCAGCCACAGAAGCCCAGCAAAGGATTTACTGTAACATTACTTCCCTCTGTATGCTCTGTGCATGCCTGCACAGCTATGACTGGAAAGCAGGATGTGATCCTGGCAGAAATTATTTGTAGATTGAGTTTTTAATTTAAAGCTGAAGAAAATTGTGCTGAGAACATTTTTGCATGTGATACTACAGAGTTATGCATGAGTTGGCTGCTACATGGGATATCAGGTTCTTCCATAAGCACAGAACCCTCTCCTTTATATATAACCCCAAAATATTGAAAGGTTGATATGTTTAACTAATTCCCAACAGTTGTTAATCTCTGTGTGAAATATGTCATAGAACTTACCAATTTATAGGTACCACTCCTCCTTCCCAAATCAAAGTCAGCCATGAACTTGAGTTTAAATGTTTGATTTCAGATTTTGGGTTATTTATCCTAGTCATTATTTTCTACACAACAAATTCTCAATTAATCATTAAAGTGTCTTGGGAAAGAGATCAGAAATGTGCAGTAAAGTATGAGAACTAATAACTAATAATAATTTAATGAAAATCTTGCTTCTCCATCATTTCTTTTGTCAGAGGACAAACTGAAAGATGTACAATTAATCTTCTTTGCCAAAATTAAGCAACGAAACTTCCAAGGGGGAATTTTCAGTGAAAGCATATCTGAGCAGGAAAGTCAAGTGTTTTTGTGGTTCTCTAACCATCTGCGAAGCTGTCACATAAAGTTTTATGGCCCTTTTTTGAGATGTTATAATTCTCTCCTAAGTGTATTGGAGATAATCCAAACTCTTGAAAGTATTTTCTAGGTACCATGAACATCAGTGCCCTCCATGCTAGCATGAGCTGAGATACAGCAGATACTTGTCCTCGGTTTAGACATAAAAAGGGCTCTTTCTTCACATGTAAATGGGACCCTTTTGAGAACTGTGTGTAATTTTTTAAGCACATTAGGGGTAATTTTTAAGCACATTAGGGGTAATTTCTGAAAATCTGACTTCCATGTTGTGAAGTGGAAATGTAGAAGCTCTTGAAATGCACCAAATTGGGTACTTAGTGAAATTATAGGAATTCCTGCAGCTCTTACACCTCCACTTTCTCAAGGTTGTTGTTTTCTGTTAAACTCAGTCTCTGAAAAGATGTGGAATGGATGAAATTCATCCCTCTCTGTGATTGTTCAGAAGGTTAGATGTTTAGGAGTTCATTTTTGGGAAGGGAAGGGAACGGAACGGAATGGAAGGGAAAGACTTTTCTAACAAGGAGAGCAGATGTTGAGGCCTGTTGGTCTGTCAGATTTGTGGCTATTTAAAGAACTTCTACGTCCCTAGGCCATGGCTAGATAGTGAAAAGCTACCCAAGGGCAAGGAGAAGACCTTAAATGGAGTCACCATGAGTTTACTCTGAATCCACCAGCAAAAGGTTTTGTTAAGAAGTCAAGCCTTAACTACGTGCCAGGCTCTCTCTAGCCCAAGCCACATCTCTCCCAGAGGGACAGCAGCATCCAAGAGTGCTCTCCTGGCAGGGCCATCTCTGAGTCATCCATCGGTCTCCAGGTCCCTGTGACAGCCTTGTTATTGGGTACAGAGAATAATAAATATCCAGAAGAGAAGTTTACATTGGCCCTGTCTGCACTGGGGGCTGATGACCTAACTTCTGCCCTGTGCACCCTTCTGGGTGTCTTGTCTTTACAGCTCTGGTCTGGTCACAGGGACCAAATGCCCACTTGTGCCTCCAGCTCTCCTGAGGCACTTCCATCCTGGCATCACCAACAAGAGAGCCCAGTTCTATACCCTGACACTGCTCTGTGATGCAAAACAAACCCTGGGAAATAGGAACATTCTCTTCAAAAGCACTCCGCTGATCCACACATCATGCCTGAAGGTCAGAGTCAGCCTCTCCCAACAAGTACACCCAGTGTCCTGCTGGGGCAGACATTCCTGGAAAGCTCTGACCTCTTAATTTCTTTCTTAATCCACACAAGTACTAGTAATTAGCAGGGGGAGACTGACTTGACCCCAAGGCACCTTGTGATTTTTTTTCTCTTCCTCAAGGACTTTGGTTCTCTCATCCCACTGGAAAATCAAAGCCCAAGGTCTAAATAAGCAGAAAAAAATATTTCCAATCCATTTTTCATTATGCATCCAGGAAGAGGTGGTGATCAGAATTAGGCAGGCACTTTTTTTGTATTTACTACATATTGGCTTATCCCTTCCATCTAGTGGGAAGAATTTTCTGTGTGAAAGAAAGCAGCACTTCTCTTTGCTTTTGAAGCCAGCATATTCCAGGAAGAAGCAGATGATCTCAGTACATCTCTTTTGGAGTTCTCTATGTAAAAAATAAATTAATGGCAATTATTTACACCACTTTCACATTTCTGCATTTCACTTTAGTCATTGCTTTAGGTATTGGTACTGCAAACTCTTGGTGACCACAGGCACAGTGGGGGGAAAACGAGACCCCACAGTGCCATGGCAGGTCACAAACTGCAGCATTACACAGTTACACCTTTCTTACATCCACAGTGCCCAAGACACATCATCCTTTAAAAGAGACTGACTTTCCAGGGGGAGGGTAAACAAAGATATGGTCTTTAAAGGAAAATAATTTGCTTCACAAAAATGTTGAAGCCTTAAAAGCAGACTGCCCTACAATCTCTGGGCAGCAGTCTGACTGGCTACTGTAAGCCAGCAAAACAGCCAAAATGCATTTCATTGAAAGTAAACAAAACCACAAACCTAAGCACTCAAAATAAATTTTGAGAGCATAAAATAAACTTTTGCCAACAATATGGTATCTATTTCAATGAAAGTCTTGGACTGCTGTTATTTTAAAGAGAAAGTTTTTGTGATGTACAGTGATATAGTCCAAATACTGCAGTAAGCTTTGCTTTAATTAGGAACTCTGAACTGCTCCCTCCTGAAGAGAAAAACAAAGGTCACTTTTATGCTTTAGCAGAGGAGAGGAGCAGAAGAAGAGTTCTGTCCAAGGGAATTTGCTCTTTTTTTTCCTGGAATGTACAGACTGTGTGACTAACCTTCCTTTGATTCTGAAATACCTCTGTGAATTGAATGGAAAAGCCCTTCTTTCCTGATACCATTTCCTTATGCATGGTCTTTGACATTTCTGGGCAATTCCCAAAAATCTACCTGCAATGTGCTTCTCCTTGAGGAGTTTCTCATCTCCAGGTGCAGCACATCTGCCTTAACCATCCAGCTTGAAAACATTTCAGCCCTGATTTTACACTCAGGCCTCTTTCCCTATTCTCCTCCTCTTGCAGCCACTGTGCAGCCTGCCCAGAGTTGCACTGAGGCACCCCAACAGACTGACCCTCTGCAGATGGCATGAAAAGACTTCCACTGTGAAAATGGAGGGCAACTTTGATTCTTTTAAAGTGGGAAATGTAAAGTTCCCTGTAACTCATCCTGTTCCTCGGGCATCAAATCTGGTTGTACCAAATGGCTCTGGAGTAAATGACTGAAGTCAAGAGCAGTCTCTGCACCCAGTGGACATTTACCCATGGAGCTATAGCCAATATCCTTCCATATTACCATTCCTTTCCCAGCCTGTTCAGCCTTCATGCTAGCCTGAGAAATGTGTTCACCTGTCCCTCTTCACTCCCAAGGAAATTGAGTTCAGCAGTGATTACCTCCAAACAAACCTTCAGGTTCAAAATGAGGAAAAGTAAAACAGAAAAGCACCTTCCACCACAGATTCCTCTTGGAAACAATTGCTTAGAAATGTTACTAAATGCTTTTGTTCAACCTGCACATATGTTAAAAAGACAAAAAAGAAGCAATGAACTCTCCACTTCTCCATAGGTCCTTATCCACTACTTTTGGATCAGGCCAACATCTCTTCAGCAGGCTCACAAAATTCTTGTTGGTTTCAGTCTATCCACTTTCTTCCAATGTCCCACAGCAAAGTTTTCTTGATTTTGTACAAAAAACTGTGAAATACACAGTAAAAAACTGTGAAATACATATTTGTGCAATATATGCAGAAAATTTTTTTAAAAAGCAACCACAAGATGCCTCACTGCAAGATTTCACTGATGACTTTGCCACAGAAAAATGCTGGCCAGTCATTCTGCATCTTGTGGTTCCATCCAGGGGTGCTGAGACCTCCAAAGTGAGTTCTGGAATTTTAGTGCCCATACCCAGCCATGCTTGAGTGTTCCCTCATTACAGCTCCATCCTCTGTGGTGCTGGTCCCCTCACCACCAGCAAACCACGACTCCTACACTCACAAGGCCTGGGACAAGCAGAGCAGATTCGTAGCCATTTCCCCTCCGTGCTCTTCCCTTAGGCTCTTTGGTGAGGATTAAGGAGGTGGAGGGAAAGGTGAGCATCTCAGTGAAGGTGATGGATTACTACTCAGGTGAGAGGACTTTTTGTTTTGTTGAGGTTTTTTAAAGATGATCAGCCCTGGTGGCATCTGGGAAAGGACTGAGAGGCAAAATGTCATTTGAGCAAACAATAAATTATTTATCTACAAAAAATCCCAACCAACAAACAAGCAAAACAAAACCCAAAACAAACAACAAAACAAACAAACAGAAACAAACAAAACAAAACAAATTAATGGAGCTGTCAGAATGGCACAGTAAAGCAGAGTTGTAGGTTAACATCTGTGGGTTCTTCCTCAGGCTGGTCACAGTTGAAGGCAATAAACAGGGTTTAGTCAACACCAAAAACAAATCCACATGTTTTCAACATGGTGTAATTTCTGTACAGGTTGATTGAACAAAGAGAGACCTTGACTTTATTCCCAGTCAGTATGAAAAAAGTAAGAAAATCATAGTGAGAGGCAAAGATTTATAGCTAATAAACTGTATGTGCACATTTATCTCTTTCCTTCTCTGAGGGACGTCATAGTGATTTTATGATGCTGCTAAGGAGAACCTTTGGTTTGGATTGGTTTGGAAACACAAATTCTTTGCATATCATAGTCATTAAGCAGCCTAGTTAAGAATTACACAGTGTTAACCCTGACCTACATGTATTGGAAACAATTACCTCTTGATACTAAGAGCTTTTCCATTCAATAACCAAAGAAAGCTATTTTTCACCCTGGACCCACACTTAAAAAAAAATTTTAAAAAAGAACAAAAACATGTTTTCCAAGCCAGTCTAAATGCTAAATGCAAAAAAGAACATTTACACTAAAAGCAATTTGTCTAAACTGATGCAACATCGCTTCTTATATTAAATTTGGATCTATTTCAACAATTGTTGGAGAAAAACAGCAATCCTTGGAGCTCAGAGCGCTCAAGGGCTGCTGTGGCAAGTTTCACCATCCCATTGCTGTGCTTGGAGAGTGTTGTGTCATCGCAGTGAGGCACAGCTGCGACGTTGGAGGGCTGAGCACGTAGTTTTGGGTTTGGCTGCAGTCCTTGCTGCCCCCAGCACGGCACAGATGTGCACCCTTTTCCCCTTGTAGTAAATGCTTGAGCCACTGCCAGCAGCAGGGAGTTCTCCTCCTCGAGGGGAATTTGTTCAGTGTCCCTCTGGCCTAGTTAACAGAGTGACCGAGGAGTCCAGGGTTTAAGTATCTCTGTAAAGAGATTATCACTGCAAGAGGCTGGTTTACAGAAACAGAAGTTTCAAACAAGCAATTCTAAGTAACGAGTCAAGGTACAGGATGAGGAAAGAGCTGCTACTTGTGTTGTTCCAAAAATTGCTTATTCACATCCTCATGCAAAACTACCCGTACCACATCTCTTGGGTATTTAAAAATGAACATTTTTTTTGTCCATCAACCAACAGTGATAAAAGTTTCCTACAATTTAAGCATGTAATAGGAGTGTGACACACAGGGTTTCTGGTAAGAAGCTGTGTTCTGGTTTCCAGCTCAAACCACAGGATGTAATTCTGGGCTGAGGACGTCACTGCATGGCAGGTGTCACCAACTGGGGCTGGTAGGACAGGAGGCTGTGGGGCCAGCCCTGGCTGGGGGCACTGCTGGGCCTGTCACCATGGGCAGGGACACCGAGGGCCTGCAGGATGGCCTGCTGAGCCAAGGGCTTGAGTTTGTATACAGCCAGCATCAAGAGAGAATTTTAGCCTAGACTAGAGGATGTTTTTTAACCTGTGCAGGAGTTTCTTCCATAAAGAATGGTTAAGTTGGAGGACAGATAGAGGGCAGGAAAATGGGCTGTGATAAACTGCAGAGATACTGAGGGAAATGTTTCTGAGACAGAAGGGAAATGAGTTGTGTTGAGAGGGAAGAGTCAGGGTGAAAGACAAAGCAAGCTGGTGAGGGGAACTGGTCATGTGTGTGGAAAGAGTGTGAGCAACAAACGTGAAAATACTGCCTGCCCTTTGGATTTCACACCTCCAAATTTTACACAGCTCCTTCCAAATGTGAGGTAGCCGCAGCAAGCAAAACACCAGGAGTAAAAGATCCCACTGCAGAGATATTTTACTATCTCCACTTGAAATTAACTGCTTTGTATGTTTTTTTTCTTTCAAAATGACATTGTTTTCTGGCTCACAACTCATTGGTAATTTTGCCTGGAAGCCGCAGGGAAAAGCAAGAGAGTCTTGGCAAAGGATGTCACAATTGCAAAGCTTTTTCTCCACATCCCCTGAGCAGAGCTGTGCTCCTCCAGATGCACTGCCCCCGTGGTGCTTCTGCAGCCTACAGCTGATGAATGTGGGTTTGTTCAGAGCGAGTTTGGGGGCACATATGGGGATTTTCACAGGAGACAGTCCTCCATAAATCTGAGTTACAATGTGACTCTTCCCCATGGGCTGCAGCTCTCCAGGAGCTGCCCCAGTCTGGGTCCCCTGCACAGGGTGCAGTCCCTCAGCAAGGCTGCTCCCCTGTGGCCCTTGTGGGGTCACCAGTCCTGCCAGCAAACCTGCTCCAGTCTGGGCTCCTCTCTCCAGGGGCCACAGGTCCTGCCAGGAGCCTGCTCCACCACGGGCTCCCCTTGGGTCACAGCCCCCTTTGATGGCCTCTCCCTGCTCCAGAGTGGGGTCCTCCAGGGGCTGCAGGTGGATCTCTGCTCCCCACGGACCTCCAGGGGCTGAGGGGCACAGCTGCCTCACCATGGGCTGCACCTCAGGCTGCAGGGGAATCTCTGCTCTGGTACCTGGAGCAGCTCCTGCCCAGCTCCTTCACTGACCTGGTGCCTGCAGAGCTGCTCCTCCTCTGTGTTCAGTTTTCTTCCCCCTCCTTAAGTCTAGTATTCCAGAGGTATTGTCAGTGTCACCAGCTGGTTCAGCCTTGGCCGGCAGCAGGTCCATCTTGGATCCATCTGGCACATCTTGACACAGGGCAAGCTTCTGGCAGCCTCTCACAGAAGCCACCCCTGTAGCCCCTCTGTTAGCAAAACCGCTTCCTGCAAGCCCAGTACAATAAGAAATCATTATTTGTGTGGTATTGGACCAGATTACATCCAGATTCTTCCTCTGATAGAGCTCAGTTGTATTTTATTCCACTTGTGTAACAGCCCTGGACCTTGTTGGAGGGATGGGCTTGTATTTTGGATGAGTGCCTGATAAGTGGTAGAACAGGACACCTCCTGCAGAGCATGCAGTTTGTACCATAGGGCTTTCTTCAAGGGCCTGGAGTTGTGGGAGAGGGAGAATGTTACATTTTTTTTCACAATACTTGATATATTGTGACTCAGAGATTATTTGGGTCTCTCATTTTGGCCTCATTCAGCACAAGTGTTAACTTTTTGCCCCTTTCTCTAAAAGTCATGGGTGGGTGACACATCAGTTGGCTCTGAAACTCATACTGTGGCTGGAATTCATCAAGTTAGAATTGAACAGAGTAAGTCCCAAAAGCAAAGCTAAGTTTTGGGGGGTTGTGGGTTGGTTTGGTGGTTTATGGTTTGTTTGCAGGGGGAGGATTGGGGTTTGGTTTTTTGTGGGTTTTTTTGCTGGCTGTTTGTCCATGTGAGTATTTTGCTGCTGCAAAGATTCGTAGGCAACAGCTGACACTTTAAAGCTGCTGTCAGGGCCCTGAGGGCGCCAGTAAGCCTTACTGACCCTGACCAGCATCCCACAGGACCTCCCTGACAGCACTGCACCCTGAGACCAGTCAGGGGTTGGATGAAGACAAGGATGGAGCCATTCCTCTGACATCATCCTGCTTAGCTCCCTGCAGAAAATCCATGCAGGCCATGAATGGGAACCAGGAGGAAAGTAACCAGAAGAAGTTGCTGAAGAGATTTACAGGGAATATAAAAGCACTGCAAACTGTGCTTTTCTGATTATTGCAAATGCAACATGTGACAGAACTCATCTCTTTTCTTCTCATTCCAGCAGCAGAATTCCAGTTATGGAAGTGGTCTGATAAACTGTCATGTCATGGACAGGGTCAGGACATGACCTGGGAAAGCTCCCAGCTCTCAGGTCTGTAGCTCAGAGGGATTAAAAGGTTGCCCAGGTGGAAAGCGGTATCAAAATGTTCACCAGCAGCAAACTCCATGCAGTTCTGAAGAACGTGACTGTACCCACCTCAGTGGGCCAAGGCAGGAATTTAATGGCCAGAAGGGTCACCTGGTGTTGTTACTCTACTGATGTAGCAACACTGAACCTCCTCTAGGCCAGTTGACAAAATCCTTGGCCTTATAGCAGCGCAGGGAAAGCAAAAGTAAATCTGAAACATTTTTCACAATGGTGCTGTCTCTTTTTAAACATTCTGACTCTTCCAGAAAACACGTGTGGTTCAGAGAGCACTGAGGTAGATTACTCAGCACAGCCTGGAAACACGGACCTGTCGGTGAGCCCTCAGGTATCACCGG
>VZRX01015381.1:26732-39923 GCA_013398075.1 Notiomystis cincta | reverse complement strand
GCAGCACAGCAGCAGCACAGCAGTGCAGCAGCACAGCAGCAGCAGCACAGCAGCAGAGCAGCGGCACAGCAGCAGCACAGCAGCAGCAGAGCAGCAGCAGCAGCAGCAGCAGCAGAGCAGCAGCAGCAGCAGCTGCCATAGCGCGGCCGGCGGTGCCCTCTGCTGCCGGGGATGCTCCCGATCCCGCCAGTCTGCTCCGGCCTTCCCGAAACAGCGTCTGGCTGTTGTCCCTTCCGCTGGAAAACACCTTTGTTTTCACTCGAGGCATAAGATAAAAGGCCGGTGTTTCTGCCCAAGTTGTGTTTTACTGTACTTTGAGCCCGTTCGTGTTTTAGTCATCCTGATTCTCGCCTTTCTTCTGATCTCAATCAGTTCTGGTTTTAGTCAGATGCTGCTGTGATTGCTTCTAATCCTCTTTCTACAAGTGCTGGAAATATTCCCCCCTCTCCTCCACCTGCAAACTATCATCACCCCCTGTCTGATGTCCCAGTAAGCTGACAATAAAGAAGATACTATCTATCCAGATTTTTATATTTCTCTACCACTCAGAAAAAAAAAAAATGTGAAGTAACTTAGGCAATAAGAAAACCTTTTTATGCAGATGAGGACTGTTACTCATTAAAGTGTCAGCTGTTCCAAAGAGGGTTTCATTGTGAAAGTTTTCACCTCCCAGCAAACTCCATGAGCCACGGAAGACCTCCTGGACACTCACATCATGAATGGATCCAGGCTCCAGAGCCATCCAACACCTGTGCAAACAGAGCTGGTGTTACTCAGGCAGTGTGCCCTGCCACAGCATCCCTGTGCTGGGCTCCGTGCTGAGGACACACATCTTTCCAGGGAGAAGCAGTGCAGCGCTGCCCAGGGATGGCAGTGCACCTACACAGTGAAAAACTGACATGGGCTGATCTGGGGTCCCATCAGAGGATGGCCAGGTTTCTGCCATGGCTCATTTGTCCTGAGGTTCTCTGAGCTGCCAGCCATCTGTCCATGGGGGGAGATACCATGTTCTGAGTTGTACATGGCAGATGTGAAATACCTGGAGCTCAGCTGGTGCTCTTTAGCCACTCATTGCCCCTCTGCCTGTTCCAGGAACTCATCTGTCCCTGCAGAATATGGCCCATGTGTCTGTCATGGTGTGAGAAATGCAGCCAAAAAGCCAGGGACTGTGCTTGACACTCAGGAAGGGATCTGCTGGGAAGGGGCTGATGGGTTTTCCCTGAAAAATCCCATGCTATGCAACATCAGCAGCCAGCTGCTCTAATTTTGCTTGGGGGTCGTCTGTGTCTGTGCATTCATTGCTCCAGAGCATGACAAGGCAGAGGTGGTGGAGGTGGTGTGAGAAAAGAAGGAAATGGATGGCTGAGTGAATGATAATGACAGACCAAGTCAAGCGAGCTGGAAACCAGGACTGTGTGGATACGCTGTTGCTAACACGTTTGCCAGGAAACTGAAAACCTCATTTATGTGAAGAGTATGAGTGAACATAGACAGGTTCTGCAGACTTGCAGAACTCAGGAAGGGGCTCTGTACCCCTGCTCTCCAAAGCTCCCCTATGCTAGAAATTCCTGTGTGTTACAGAATGTTCATCCTAACCAATTTCTTCAGATTCAGCCCCAGCATTTCCTTCTGGACAGGATGGAAAGCCAGCCCTCCATGTGCATCCCTGCTCAATTTGCAATGCAGGTGATGAGGCAGAGTGTTGGGCTGTGACTGCAGGTAGGGCCACTGGCCCAGCCTCTCACAAAGCAGGGAAACCTTGATTCTTTGGACTGTAAGAGCCTATTTTCAAGCACTTACAGCGTTGCCAAACTATAACCATTTGGAATGAAATTTTCCATGCCAGGTATCTGCCTCAGGCTGAACTTTTTGGAAAATATCCATAAACTTAGCCGTTTCCAATAATGAGGGTAAGGAAAAATTCAATGTTTTGTCCAAGTTAAAAAGCAATTGTGACCTTTCCTTTGAAAAGCTCTGGCATCTCTCTTCCTTGGAGAGGGTTTCCTTTCATTAGAGATATCCCCTTGGCCCTCCTGAAAACCTGCCCAAATCTGGCTATGTTATATATCTTTAGGAAGCTGAATTTGGACATGCTCAGGGGATAACTATGAGACTCCTTTCATTTTAGCAATTGAACTCCTGAAGTTTTCATCCTCCTTGAGCAGATTCCAACCACAGTTCAAGCAGGACTTCCCTTGCAGTTTCAACTGCAGACTTTCACAGCCCATGGCAAGGCCAAGCACCTGAAGAAGGAGAGCCAGGAGTCTGTCTCTTGCACTTTTGGTGATATTCATTGGGGTGAGACAATGTGGAGGAGAAATATTCCTGGATTCAAAGGCAGAAAGGACAAGAGCCGGACGTGTGGGTGGTGATGGGGGAGGGAAGACTCAGGAATCCTCCCACCAAGACAAGCAGAAGGGCAAGGCTGGGGATGGCACATGGGTGTGAACAGCAGTGTCCAGGTTTTCCCTTTGTTATAAAATCAAGGCAGGACAGTGGTGGGAGACAGAAGGATGTGGCAGCTGTGGAGAGTGGGGGAGATGAAGCAAGAGGGGAGAGGAGGAGCCCAGACAAGTCTTTTCTCACCTGAGACCTTGGTTCCCTGGAAGAAAGCACAGAGCCTGGAGCCAGAATTTTGGCCTGCCACATCTAATATGTGAAATGCACAGCCTCGGCCCAGACACCAAAATAAATGTGTATTCTTTCCATTAATCTTCACAGCTAGTGGGTGAAAAGGGACTCGTTTCCTTCACATTTGAATGATGCTGTAGAAGTTAATTATTTCTGAGAGCTTGACTATAAAGGCAGAATATCATGGAAAGAAAAGTACATTAGAAAATCAGTAACTATTTAGGGAAAAGCATGAATAGCAAGATATAATGAAAAGGTGTTTATAGCAGAGGACAGAGTTGGAATTCCACAGCTAACTTCAATCTCAGTGTTTCCTTAGCTGTTTGCTATTGAGATATCAAAGTTATGTGTTATGCTTGTAATGTTACCATTCCTTTACTTTCTAATTTTGTTGTCAGTGCTGCCATTGTCCACAAGTACTGACTGCCAGCTTCTGCATCAAAATGTGGAACAACGAGCATAGATGACAATGCAAGCTGGGATCTGGTGTTGGGTTATTCAGAGATGAAAAATCCGTGGCACAAATTGTTCAGAAAGGCAGGCAAGACTGGGCCATGTCTTCTGGAAGCTGGTTTGGACTGAAGGAAAGAGATTATTATTCCACAAGAGGAAGTGATCCTGGGAAATTCTCCTTCTCTATATTGCATTTTCTTCTAACATTTTTTTAAAGGATATTTAGAAAAGTACGTGAAAGATGCACATCAATATCATAAAATTGGATTTAAATTCACTTCATAGGAGTTTTCATTTCCACTAGAAAATGTCCAGACTCCTGCAAAAAAATAAAAAAACTTGGAAGACTCTTGACTAACAATTTTGAGAATAGTTTGTGCTGACAAAGGGAACAATTACAGCCCTCTGCTTGTTTGCCTGAAGTTCTTTGTCCTGTATTCAATGAACACTTAGAGCTCTGCCACAGGGACCCCTCTGTTTCCTAAACCAGGGACTGGGGATGCTAAGGACAAGCACGTGGCCCACACTCATGGAGACTGGGCTAATGGCAAGAACTTGTTAACTTTACACTGCTGACAGCACAGTAAATGTTTGGTACTAAAGGACTGGTTTATAACAAAGGGAAAACCTGGACTTTCACTGTTGTTGGAGTCATGTGAAAGGGGTTTCCTCACTGCTTGACTGTTCACAGAGGTTTGTGTGTCCTGCTCATGGACTGGGCACTCTCCTGTCTGGGAGAGTGACCTCCAACAAGCTCTGCCACCTCCAGCAACCTCCCCTGCAGCAATAATGCTCTCAGCTCCTTGCTGCTGTGATGGGAACTGCATAAGCACTGAGGCTGAATGGGGATATGTTTTTTCTTGTGGGAGATATGTCTTATATATGCAGTCATGGCAGTAATTATCAGGCAGGTTTAACCCCAAACCATCACCACCAAAGCAGCCTCTATAACTATTATTTCCCAAGAGACCTCTGGACCTGGGAAGCTTTCACAGTTGATTATTTGCATGCTACTGAGTAGAGGACTTTTACCATGCTGAATTTATCTCATCCATCAACTTTTGAGCAACCAAGAATTTTTCACTTTATCCAGTATACTAACTGTAGAGGAGCAACAGGTTGTTCATTTGGGTTTTTTTCTCACTGTCCTCATGCTTATAGAAGCAGTAAAATTTTTTCAAAGCATCAGAAGCTCAGAAATGCAGGAAACTATTCACACCATTGTCTGGAGTGTGGGTTCAGCTTGAGTGAATATTCAAATGCTTCTCCAAAGCTGATCTGGCCTAGCCAAAACCTCCTGAATTTACAAAATTGGGCCGGGCATTTTATGAGAACAGGATGTCTTACAAGATTTTCAGAATTTCCTCTGCTAACAGAAAATACTGTGAGATCAGCTTGGAGAGCAGAATAATTTATTTTGATTCAAAGTGGACTGTAATGTTTCCAGATCCTAAAAAGATTCAAAGTGAATTGGCTTGTAGAAATCAACTGAGAGTGGAGAAGAATCACTCCTTTTATTTTGCCTCCCTTAATCCAGTTTGCTCTTCTCCAAAGGCACCCAAAATAACTCCACTCTTGGCAGATGTGTTTCGATTTCAAACCAAGCCCTCTCCTTGCTCCAACATTGCCTTGCTGCTGCAGCACCTCCTCTAGAAACAAATTATTAACTTTAAATTCTAAGCCAGCAATTAATTCTCTGAAAGGTCAGGCAGATCAAATGACTCCCACATCAGCTCAAAGCTCCTCCATCAAAAATGAGATGAAAGCACTGGTGTTCCTGATCCTCCTTCCAGTCCTGCATCCCAGGTTTCAAAGGCTACCCTTTGCTTCAGAGGCTGAAGATGGGCAGCTGGATATCTGGAAGGGTTTTGCTGTGATGCTGATGATCTCTGTGCTCTTTGAGAACATATGTCAGATCTTTAGTATTTGTCCTCATGAGGGTGGCCTGTTTTTTTTGCTGTGTTCACAACTGAGCTGGGTTTATCTGCAGCAAAAAGTGAAATGCCACCTCCCAGCAGAGCCCAGGTGAATCTGTGCAGGAGGCATGGCTCTGCTGAAGGGCAGGCACAGCAGCCACATCACAGCACCCATTGCACCTGCAGCTGGCAGACACCACCCAGGATCCTGGGGAATGGTGCAACACAAAAGCTTCCTTGCAGTTCTTACAAGCTTTCCCCAGAAGAGTCTGTTTTCCTGTTGTTGCCTGTAAGAAGGAACACAGACACTCTGGGGGCTGCAAACACCCAAAATGTAGATGCCAAGTGTGGTGGAGCTCAGCCTTGCTGTGACCCACAGGATAGGGCCAGGAAATTGGCAGTGGCTGCTCCCACCTGCTCTGCTTTTCTGTTTTCAGTTTGCTTTTAATATTTGTTTCTCCTCTGGTGAGCAGTTGACTTTGATGATTGAGTTGTCCCTCTAATGACCCAGAAGCCTGTCAGGCCCAAATTGTCTGCTTTGTACAGACATTTTGCTTTGTACACAGGCTGTCCCGTTCCCCACTGTGCCAGGAGGATAACAAAGGTAACCAGAATCAGGGCTGGTCTTCTCCTGCAGTGCCAGTTGAGAAAAAACATGGGTGTATGTGCCTCTCCTGAGAGGCAGTAGCAGCAGTGTTAGGACTTTTTTCACACTCCAAGGAAAGCCAAAGTCAACTTCAAAGAATAAAACACAGTGGCTGTGACTATCTCAGAGAACAGAGAGATCTGGCCAAGCCTGGCCTGCATTCACACATCTCAGCTAGAGAAGCTGCAACCCTGCCATGATGAGAAGAAGCAGTCACTGATCCCACAGAATAAATGTGTAAAAGCCACTTTAATATCCTGCTCTGAACTGCAGCTTTTTATTTTTAAAAACTTGCTCCATGTCAGAACTTGGAGAAGTTAAAGAATTTGAGAGGGAAAGTCCCACAGCTGCAAAAGATGAGAGAATGAGTTCACTGGCCACTGAAATCGGAACAGTAGAAAATAACTGTACAGCAGCACTCTAAGTGATCTGCAGTGCTTCTTCCAGTGATTTAATTTGGATAGCCTGGCTGCCTAACAGTGGCATGTTGAAACCCAGAAAATGGTACAAGACCAAGCCTTGGGAAAGCATTTTGGAGGGGATGGTGTTTGGCCTGGTGATGCAAGGCAAACGAGTTGCCATGGGTTTAATTTCACTCCAGCATAAATATGTCTTCCTTTCAGGACATCAGAGCTAGCTAGATATATATATATGTAAACATCTGTATTTATCAATATATAAACTCTTCTGACAAGAAACCACTTAAAACAAAAAGGGAAGCTCCCTTTAGCCAATAGACCAATCATTTCTCCCAGTGCAAATCTGAGATCAATGAGACTGGCTTGTTTGATTACAACAATGTCATCATATTGACCTATTTCCACTTACTGAAAATAGGTGTTAACTGGAAATTGAAATAAAGATTTAATGATAAACACAGGTATTTACCAAAGCAGTGTATTTGTGAGGTGGATACTGTGTTCCTGGAAATGCAAATCAAAATTTTTTTAAAAATATCCTGTCACTCAGGAGCACTTACTCAAAACACTGGTTAATACAGGGAATTTTAAACAGATAAAACTAAATTATGTCTAAAAGACCAGACTTTCTGGTCTTACAAATTTGCAACAAATACGCATCAGCAGAGAGGCTGTTCTTGGGTTTCAGTGGCCTATCTAGTTCCTAGTGCTTGAAACTGAAATATCATCTTTGAAGCTGCTGCTTAGGTGTTAAGAAGTCATGTAGGTGTAAAGGGAGGGTTTATTCAAATTCCTTTCTTCTGTCACACCCTGGTAGGGCCCAAGCTGTTAAAGAGGTACAACATTCCCTGTACACAGTGGTGTCACCACTCAGCAAACACCAGCTGACCACAACAGAGCCTTGGGTCAGGGACAGCTGAGCACAGGAAAGATCTGCATTCCTTCCCTCCTGAAAGCTGAGATATGACTCCTTTGAATAGCTGTGTCTATCCTGCAGTCATCCCCTTAAAACACAAAGAACTGCCTCCCTCCAATGCAGTCTAGGCAGGGAAAAGGCAAAGCTTCGGCAAGAAAAGACCACTCAAAACACAGGTCTTTATAAGAAGGCATTTCCTACAGTCTCCCTTTCATCAGACCCTGAAGATGTCTTTCAGCAAAGCACAAAGCCCATCTGGGACCTGAGGCTGCACAGGGCACCCCAGCAGTAAGTGGAGTTTAGAGGGCACAGGGGAACTATTGTAGGGCAGCTCATAAGGAGATTTCTCCTGAAAAAAACTATTTCTCATTATTCCTAACTATAGTGGAATTTTAAAAATTACCAGAAAAAAAAAAATCAGAAAAATGCAGAGGGCAAGAAAACAAAAGTTTAACACAGGCTGGAGCTGTGTCACTTTCCCTGCCAGGTGTCTCTCCTTGCCATGTGTCTGTCCTGTGTCCACCTCTCCTGCACACAGCATGGTTCATGTTTCTGCTTCTCCTTGTCAGAAAACCTTGGCAACAATCTCCTTGACCAGTCGAAGGATCCAGGTAAATTTGCAGGAAATGGCTTCTTTCGTGTCCTCAGATAGTACACAAACCTCACAGTTCTTGCAGTAATGTTTAACTGGGACCTTTTCACTGTGAGCTGATTGTTAACACGGATTTCACACCCCTGAAAGAATGTTCGAAGCCTACAAAGAAAGACATTGTCTGCTTTGTTTAACAAATGACATTATTTCCCTTCTGCCTAGCAACCTGGCCAGGGGATTTGTAACAGGGAGCGAGGAGGGTGAGCAGGACAGAGCAACCCAAACTAGCAAATAAATCTCATCCCTTCATTGCCCTTTAGGCAAGAACCTGTAATAAGATGAAAAAGCATGTCTCTCTTAATCCAAAACTGAAAAATAACTCCAGGAACTCAGATGCTTACCTATCACCAGAACTGTAAGAAAATATAGCTTCCAACCCCATTTCAAAATACATTTTTTGAAAGAGTGAGTGATTGCATATATTTCTGTGCAGACAGTAAGATCATCACCTTACCATGCCCTTAATTTCCACAATTGAGAACTGATAAAATAATGTAACAATGTCAGTGTAAGCATTAACAGATCCATAATTCTCTGGCATTTCTCACGTCTTCAAAGTCATCATTCTCTTTATGCCTCTGGCATGCTGAAACTGAAAGTACATACGCCTTTTAAACCTTTTAAAACTTCCTTGTTTTGTGCCTAGAAGTGATTAGGCTTGTTCACAGCCAAGTCCTGTGAGTCAGGCTGTGCCATTCACACCGAGGGTGCAGAGGGCAAAGGAAGGAGTCTGAAACTGTCAGCTTGACCAGTCACTGATGTGCAGGTGTAGAGCTGCAGTGGGGCTGGGGAGGAGAAGGGAGGACTCTGCTGTGATATACCCGGGTGTGACTGTCAATCCAGAATGACATGACAACTTGGTAATGCCCTGGGGAGACCACAAGGCCTGTCAGGAAATAGCAGGAGCCAGATGCTCTGCAGGGGACAGCAAGCCAGAGCTGAGGATGACAACAAGGCCACAAGGGAGGTGACACCAAAAGCTCCATTCCTCAAGTCCATGGATGCTCAGACAGGGTCAGCCACAGCCCTTCTCACAAGACCATGTAGTGAAAAGGCAAGGGGGAATGGCTGAAATAGAGTAGGCTTAGATTAGATATTTGAGAGAATATTTTCTTTACTCTGAGGGTGTTGAGGCACAGGCACAGAATGCCCAGAGAAGCTGCAGATGTCCGTTTCCTGGCAGTGTTCAAGGCCAGGTTGGATGGGGCTCTGAGCAACCTAGTCTGGTGGAAAGTGTCCCTGCCATGGCAGAGGGCTTGGAACAAAATGATCTTTAAGGTCCCTGCCACCCCATTCTATGACTTCATGATTGTCAGACAGGTCCACAGTGATGAAGCTGAGGCCAAGCTACGAAGGCAAGTCAGTGATTTGGGGTGAGGATGAGCAAGGTGCAAGGCTGGACGCTGGTATATCCACAGCTCAGAATGGCACCAGTGGCCTGTGCTTACCTGGAGCTGATGGGCAAAGCAGAGGAGACCTCAGCCAGGATCCCCACTGCTCTTTCACAATGACTGTTTTCTCAGTTTCCTGGGAAAGTGCCTGCTTGCATCAAGTGAGTGCTGGCCAGGAGCCTGGGCAGCACAAACCCCAGAGCCCCTGGGTGTGGGCAACATGTGTGACCTGACACTTCTCCAGCTTCTTCCTGGGGTGGAAGGAACTGAGAGGTCTCCACTGTGTCCACATACATGTCTTTGGGGCATTAAAGACCTCAGAGAGTCTCTGTCATAGGGTTTGAAACACCCACATGGAGAGGGCACTTGGTGTCCCCACCAGCAGATGCTGTGAAAACTGTGAAATGTAGCACAGCTTAAGGGGAGATCAGACATGTACTTAGAAGAGAAATCCATTGAGGGTTACTAAATGCATGGAAAACCCGAGCAGCTGAAGAAATTCCCAAGCTGAAGGCAGAGGTTAGGAGGATGCTCCTGGGAAGAATCCCATTTGCTTTTCCTGGCTTACTTTTCACTGTTTATCACAGCCACTGCTGGAGACAGGATACTGAGCTGGAGAAGACCTTGGTCTGACCCAGGACAGCTGCTTTGATGAACACACAAGTCACACTAAAGGATCAATTTCATCCCTTTTAGATTAGGAGTGATTCAGACTCCCTGCACAGAAGAACCTCAGTGAAAGACTCGGCTGAAACTCATCTTCCTTCATTCATCATGCAAAGACCATTCCCTGAGAATCCTGTGGCTGTGTAGTATGAATCTTGGTCTTAATGTTGTTTCCAATCCTACTGCAAAAAGAAGACAATAAAAAACAATTTGCAAAGTCCTTACCCCTTCAAGAATTACAGATGAAAGTTTAAATATCTTATTTTCTCAAATAATTGCAAAACAGGACAAGTAATCTGACTCTTGCTGTAAAAGATACAGTATTGTAAAAAGCTCCTCTGAGGATACATGCAATGGTATTCTTCATAAAAACAATCCTTAGATGTGTAAAAAACTTATCCTTTGTACAGATGAATGTTCTGGCTTGTTGCATAAGTCATCAGGTCAGATGAGAATTTTTTTTGCAGATGTATTTTTCTATGCTGTAAACATGCATTACATTATCTCCTGGATATGACAGGTAAGTTCTAAACAGGCATGGGCCTGTGAATGGTCTCAGAGTCCCCTTTGCTGTCTTTTATTGTTCTGCCTGAAAAGGCAGGCATCTCTGCCCAAATAAACAAACTTCATTAGGAACAAGCAAAACAAAACCCAAAAAAATTCAAAATCTGTCTACAAGTGGCCTAGCACAGCATGCCCCAGCTGGAGCTGTCTGCACCCGGTCAGCCAGAAGACATCAGAAGGTATCTGCAAAGCAGCTGGAAAAAAGCAATAGCACAAGCAGGCTCTCACAACTACACACAGGCAAGGGAAAAAATGAGGGGAAATATAAATGTTAAGTGAATGTTCAAAGCTTGGCCCAACTTCCATCTATTTGTAAGTGAAAGTCCTTATTGCACTACAACACAAGATGGCCTTAACTGTTATTTTCAAATCTAGGATGGTTCTGTAAGCTTTTGAGCACTACAGAAAATCTTAAAACCAAAAATATTCACTGTGTTTGGGTTCTCTTCTAAAAATTGAGATTTAGAACTTAAATTAAGGTCTAAGCAAGTAGTGTAACACCAGCTATTTGGTAATTAAGCAATAAATTCAGTTTTGTTTCATTGGTAATTCATCTGTATACAGGAGTGTGCACACATATGCAGAGTAGCAGTGAACTTCACTTTTGTCCCCCACATCACACTGATTCTGTGATTATTTTAACAGCAGCATTTGTTTTTCCTTATTCCCATTGTTTAATTGGAACAAAAACAACCTGCAGTCCCCCACTCGCAAACAGCATAAATCTCCCAGTCCAGCAATCTGTTCGGCCGAATTGTGTTCGAGCTCTGGGGCAGTATGAGAACTCAGGCAGGCCAGGAAGTGTTTATAGAGATAAGAGATTTGCAGAGAGAGGAGGGGTGGGGGGTGAAGAGAATGATTCGTGTGGGATTTCAGTCGCCCTGGGGCTCAGGGGACTTCGGAGAAGGCTGCAGGTGTGGCAGGACCTTGGTCCCCTCGGAGGGCTCTGTCCAGGGAGACGCACTGAGCACCCGGCTGGAAAGGTTTGGTCCCATGTGCGTGTCCAAATCCAGGCCTGAGGGGCTCCTGGCAGGGTCCTTCACCTGCAGGCAGCCCGGCAGCGGCCCTGGAGCCACATCCCATCGGGAATGACAAACAGGCACTTGGGGAGACGTGAGCACCTTTCACATTGCCCGGAAAACTTGTGATGGGAGAGCTGCAGGAATGCGGAGCGCATTGCGTGGCTTACAAACAAAAGCCAAAGTAAACAAAAAGCAATAACTCATCCCTCAGAAGTCATCGATTTCCCCTATTCTCACAGGAGAGTGCTGCAGCGTCAGGAATGTGTGTCGGCAGCCAGCACCAGGAAATCCTGACTGCCGGGGTCTGGAGCTCAGCGGGATCATTAACTCCGGCAGATCGGCTGGGAGCGAGGCGAGCGGGAACCTCGGCGGGCAGGAAGAACCTCGGGAAAGGAGAATAAATGGGAAAGGGCGTCAGGCTATGTCCTCTGCTGCTTTCACACAGCATCAGAGGGCAGTGGGCAGAGAGACACGTGTCAGGGTGCTGAGAGTTTGAGTTCTGGGGCGTGGATTTTGTGCTGTTACGTGCAGCAGGGAAAACTGGGCTCTTTCTAAATTGCAAAAATAATCAAGGAAAACTTAATATTAAATGTTTATTAAACAATTAAAGAAGTATGCAACCAGTTTCCGAGTTAATTTGCTCTGGAAAGCTTGGAAACTCTTGGAAGTTGTTGAATCCAAAGTCAGAAGAGCACAGGAATACAGTGACAGGGTCTGCCTTCCTATTTGCACACGGTGAGCAAGTAATTTAATTTAATGCAAGTAATACAGGAAGTTTCCTTAACCTAGCCAGGGGACACATTGTGATCCTGGAAAGGAAGGTGTTGAAGAAGCACAAAATTTGAATAAATTACTGATTTCATGGTCCCTGTAAAAGTTGTTGAGAACTAGGTAAACAAACTCATTTTCCCAGTAGCATTAATGTAGTGGGAAATTAAAGGATTAGTTTGATTTAACTTGTGACAGAACACTTATAAACCGTGCTAAGGGCTTATGCCTTGCAGATGGGTGTTTTTAAAAACATATCCCTTCTAGCTGTGTTGCCTTGGCTCTTCAAAGCTGAAAATTTCTAAAGACATTTCAGGGAATCTGGTTTAAATGCATGCCTGGAGATGTGCAGCTGTCACACAAGTAAGGCTGCCTGAAGCCTTTCAAGAGTGAAGGAAGAAGTCAATGTTCCTTAAATTATGTGGATTAACAGAGAGGATGTGGAGGTGAAATAAGAATACCAAGGGGCAGTACAGAACCACTAGAATGTCCTGGCTTCTTGATTTGTGTAACTAAACAGGACAAATGTCAAAGCAAGGTTTCCAGGTTTTCTGTTTGGACTTGGCAAATCTCTGCTCAGAGACAAAAGGATGTAAAAGCCTATCCAAGCATTTGGAACAAGCAGCTATCAAACATAGTCCAGAAGAGATAACTGAGGGACAATAAGGCTGGAAGCAAAAATTCACAACAGGAAGTACATGTTTAAAATGCAGGTGCTGTATCTGATTGACCAGGGACATAAGATTGAGTTATTGCAGATGAAGTCCTTAACTCAATGTACAGCTGCAGACAAGAGCTGCTTTCGAGGTGACAGCAAACACACTGCACTTTCAAAATTAAAGAGACAGGGTTTTAATTGATTGGTTTAAAATAAGCATTTAGGGGTGAATCCCATCTTGTTGCTTTCCCAGTGCTTTCTCTCAACAGTTGGGCCTTTGATTTATTACAGCCAGAAAGGAGTTGCTGGGCATCCAAGAGACTCTCACAAGATTCACTGCCATCATCTCCTGGCTTCCTTTCGATGCACCTGTGGCTTTGACATAACAGCTTGCAGAGCCATCCAGACACAGGCAGGCATGATTTGCATGATGAGATAGAAAGGATGATACAAAGCTCTTTCTTGGACAGTTTACAGTGGACCCTCATC
>VZRX01015381.1:0-22057 GCA_013398075.1 Notiomystis cincta | reverse complement strand
TGTGAGGTTCAGCCAGGCCAAGTGCTGGGTCCTGTCCTTGGGTCACAACAACCCCCTGCAGCTCCAGGCTGGGATAGAGTGGCTGGAAAAAGTGGGAAAGGCCCTGGGGGTGCTGATCAACAGCAGCTGAACATGAGCCAGGGTGAGCCCAGGTGGCCAAGAAGGCCAAGGACATCCTGAGTGTATCAGCAATGGTGTGGCCCAGGACCAGGGCAGGGACTGTCCCTCTGTGCTGGGCACTGCTGGGGCCACACCTCAAATCCTGGGTTCAGTGCAGGAGAGACACTGAGGGGCTGGAACTTGTCCAGAGAAGGGGAACAGGGCTGGGGAAGGGTCTGGAGTACAAGTCCTGTGAGGAGCAGCTGAGGGAGCTGGGGGTGTTTCTCCTCGAGAAAAGGAGGCTCGGGGAGGGACCCTGTGACCCTCTAAAAATGGCCTGAAAGGAAGGTGCAGCCAGGTGGGGGGTCAGCCTCTTCTCCCAGGTAAACAAGCAAAAAAACAAGAGGAAATGGCCTCCAGTTCTGTAAGGGGTTGTTTAGATGAGATATTAGGAAAAGTTTATTCTCTGACATGCTTGTCAAGCACTGGAACAGGCTGCACAGAGAAGTGGTGGAGTCATCATCTCTGGAGGGATTTAAAAGTTGTGTAGAAGTGACACTTAGGGACATGGCTAAGTGGTGGAGTTGGCAGTGCTGGGTTAATGGTTGGACTTCATGATCTAAAGTTCTTTTCCAAACTAAATGATTCTGTGACTCTATGATTCTGAGCAACAATCCCAAGCAGCAACCATTTGCACTGACAGCTATATTAATTCATCTGAACTTGAATGGAGACAGGGACATCAGACCTTTAACTTCAATTCAAGTTACTTTCCAAAATCAACATTCACCAAAGTCTTGTTGAAATGAGCAGGCACAGAGCCAGGATTGCACATTCATACCACTATGTTCAGCTCCTATTGAAGCTAAAGCAAGATCTGCCATTAGCTGGAGTGGAGTTTTTTTGCACACAGCTGATGTCTGGTGAGATTTGGGAATGGTATTTGAAACCTGATGACTCTGAATCTGGTTGATTTATTATGTCATTAACTTATGTTTTTCATGCTTTTGAGATCTAGTTGTGATAGATGACAAATCTGTTTTGCTTCCCCATTCCACATCCAGCTTTTAGACGCCTAATTTTACTCTACTATAATCATATTATGTATTAACTGAGACAGTCTCATGCTTGCAATTCATTCTGGACCTGACCTTCCCAGAAAAGGCATATGATGGACTGCTTTCTTCAGTTATTTTCTTACATCAAGCTGCATAAACTGGGCATGGGTCTCTGAAATCAGGGACCCCTTCCTTGTGGGATAAGTATATGGTCATCAGCAAGGCCAGTCTTGTGCATGGCTGGCACATGTTCCTACAGGTCTCTGCTGTTGCAGCACTCAGATATCCAGACTATGGGGTTCTGGCTTGTACCTTGGCAGTCTTTGTGCCTTGCCTGCTGACATCTCACCAGCCTTGCCAGAAGTTGTTTCAGGGAACATAAAGCAAGACTGCTGTGTCCGTCCAGCCCTTCCAAAGCCTTGCGTGCTGCACACAGGAACCACAATGCACACTGTAGTACCTGGTGACCCACTGTACTTTCCATTGCTTTCATAGGATTATAAGGAACTGAAGCTTCATTAAAAGCTCATAATTGAGCTTCCTATTTCTTTGCTGTTTTCCTCAAGGTCTTACACATTTCAATGCATTTTGGTCACAGACTGTGAGGGACTGATGTGCGATAGAGGGTGGAGTGAGGTACTTTCCTCCTTTCCCAAAACTGCAGCCACATCAAAACATACCATATTTTTTATGGCAGAAATTGCATTTGTCTCAACCCATGAAAAATCCCTTTGCATGCTGCTGTTTCCCCTCATGAAAGCCTCTTCTCCACACTGTGGCTCTGTGTCTCACATTCCTCCTCTCTGAACAACACCACGGGTCTATCCCAAATCACACCCCCTGGTCATCACCCAGGTCTGTGGACTGCTCCAGCAGGGCAGATGCACTGTGTAGGTCAGGACAATTTGGCTGACTGTCCTGTTCCAGGCTGCAGTGGTCATTCACAAATCCAAATGACAGGGATGTGCCTGCACAGCCCTTGTCTGCTGATTTGCTTTGCCTAAGTTACTTTCTCTCACTCCCAAGTGAACAACCCACCCTGCTTCAAACAGTCACCTGTGGTCCTGGCTTTGCTTCTTTTATACCCTTGTTTTTCACTTTGTCTTTGGTTAGCAACTCCACTCTACATCATTCAAGTAAGGGAGCACCCAATGACTCCTTTCCACATCTTTTATCTGCAAGTTTTACCCACCTTTTAAAACTAGTTTAACCCCAGGCTGGGTTGGTTATGTGCTTTTCCTAATGTCCATCAGTTTCTCTCACTGCTACTTTGTTAGTTGCCCTCCAGTGGATTCTCCATCCACAGAAATTGAGGGAGATGCACAGAATTAATGTTCAGTGTTGGCAATAGTTCTGACCTAAGCAGGAGGCTGGACTGGATCTTTGGATTACATAGGAGTCTCCACACCATTATTTCTGTGATTCCTGCATGACACAGCACCTGCAAGGATGCTTTCTGTCCCTCTGTGTTTGGGCCCTCTGAACTATTGCATCACACAGCCTTTGATTTACAACTTTGTGCAGAGTCTCTGCTGTATTAGGCCTACTTGTTCATGCTCAGAAAAAGACCTGCATGGGAACTAAAATAGTGTAGGATTTCAATGAGAAAGGATGTTCTGCTAAAACTCAGCCACACTGACAACCTGTCTGCCAGGGAATAGATTTAACAACACTCCTCCACCACTAGATCACGCGATGCGAAACTTCCAGCAGGCTGTGTCCTTTCCTGCCATCACATAGTTATTCTGTTGTTGGTTCCAGGCTGGAGAGCCAGTGGAATGCATTCTTGCAAAGCCTAATCTTAAAACCATTGAGATTTGTACAAAGTATTGGATCAGTTCTGCATCCTAATTCCAGAAATGGGCAGATGGCAGAGAGCAGAGCATATTCTAAGAGAACATATTGGAATGTCATAAGAAGCAATAATGAGTAAAATTTGTTTTCATAGTGAAACATTTAATATGCATGACATACACTGCACAATTACTCACATTCTTAAAATGAAATGGATAAATGTTTCCAGCAGGCATCATCTTCCAACAATTCTTTCAAGTTGATGCCAAAGGGAAAAAAAGTAAAAAAGCAGCTAGTAAAATTTCTGTACAGAACATACCAATATTGTCTCCAAAGCTATCAGACATGTTTTCATGAAAATTAAAGTCAGGTTAAAAGAGAGGCATCCAAAATATATTTTTTCTAAGGGTGGGGATAAGTAAGTGAATCACGTAGGACCACTGTTTCACGTAAGATATTTTGTTTCCATTAGAAAAGGGCTGTGGATGAGTTTGAGTTCCAAACCATATTTATCTGTATTTACAATTCTAATTTAGCTTAAGCTAGGTTCAGACCTGATCAAATTTCCCCCTAAATGTGACTCCCAAACGGGTGAATGTTTGCAGAGGAGTGTAAAACTCTGAATGGTCTCTCCTGTGAGTGTAGCTGGCAACACCAAAATCTCTCCACATTTAAACAAGGTGCTTCCCTCCCAGGTTTACAGAACGAAAAGCAAAAAAGCTGATCTACCTTCTGAATGCCTTCAGATAACTAGTCCCATCCTTCTTGCACACACAGCACTTGAAGCAATCCCAAACAGTCTAGTAGATGTCTACCCATCTTTCAACTTCCTTTATCTATCTCTTCAGCTGCTATCTGTGCCACTCTTTCCAAGTAGTATTAGAAAATGCACTCCAATCTTTTTTCTATAAGAGGTTGGTGCTGACTTTACACTGAAATAATCCAGTGTTATTGCCCCACCCCTTCATCTGTCTGCTTCTCTATCTAACCAATATTTTATCATTTCTTGCTTGTCTATAAAATTCCCAGCACATGCCAGATGCTGACATAAATAAATAATAATGTTTAGTTTGCAGGCTTGGGATCATGTCTAGGTTTTACAAGTGAAAACAAGACTGTAGCTATTGCCCACTCTTACTGATCTATTTCTGAGCGGTGATTTCACATTGGCACCCTGGCACCATTGCAAATGCCTCGACCAGGAACCTCCAAAGTGTGGGCCTGTGACTGTCAAAGTGATGAGTGCAGGGCAACAATCAGCAGCCAAGAGTGAAACAGGCCATCTATCAAACCAGCTGCCCTGGATACACACACAGCTGTGCCAAACTAGGCATGGAGATCCAGCCTCAGGACTGGGCAGGTCTTGGAAAGCTGGAGATGGCAGGGATTGCTGCAGTTTGAACCCTCAGGTTCATGCATACGAAATGCTCGGAGATTCTCTGTTTATCCTCACTTTTCATAGCTTTTCCAAGACTCCTGCTTGAGGCTGGTAATGTTCTTGCTTATTTCAGCAGTTGTTTTTCCTCTCCCAGCTGCCCTATTACTTTGTGTATTTTTTCCAAGACACTTTCCTCTCCTTTTCTGTCTCTTCCTCTTATATATTCTTAATTTGCTCAGTTTTCTCATCATTTGAGATATCACTCATGGTGGTTACCTATTGTTTGCAACAGTAGCATATTGCTCACCTACACTTTTAGTTGGAATCAAGTAAATACTGTGGAATTTAACCGTCTTTGCTCCATCCACTGACCTTTTCCATCTCAAAGGCATGGACACTGACATGGCTGCAGATTCAATTGCTTTGTCCTACTTTTCTTCCCTTGAGGAAGCACCTGCCATGGGTACCAACTGGTTTACTGCTTGCCATGTGCATCAGGTGTAAGTGATCTAGACAGTGACATGTCTGGTTCTGTCACACACAAATGGAAACTGAAACCACCCACATGTCGTGCACAGGGCCACATATTCTACTTCAAATCTTATTTAGGATAAATTAGTAGATTAATTAATTGCTGAGATCAACAATTAGAAGGTGATATTAAATCATGGTAAAAAACATTATCTCATGCTATAAACTGATGGGCCAGACAATCCTGGTGCCTTATTAGACAATTCTCAATGTGATTATGTGACAATGGCACATAATGATTTGCCAAAAGTATCAGAGTGAATGAATGGCCTATAATTTTCCTTCAGCTTTTCTCTCTCTAAAAATTATCTATAACATTTCTGCATTGTTTTGTGATTCCTGGGGTTACTCATTTTGCACTAAATTGCCAGGTAAGTAACTGTCTGTGAAATGCTGACCCACTCTGTTTTTATGGTGTGTCACCCAGCCATGTACCTCTGAGGAGTTAAGAGCTGTAACACCTCCCTGACCTACACTGTTCATGAAGAACAGTGCTCTGTGCTGCAGCATTTCATCCCTGATTGCTCTTTGAAAGAGCAGAAAAATATTTAGAATTAAGTGGCAATTGACAGTCCCTGCTGAAATCAGGATCAGTACTTCATCATTAAAAGATTCTAAGATAACTTCACATGAGACACACAAAAAAGCTAAGAAAGTTGTTTTCAGGCCCTTATTGTCAACTTGTTTCAGACCTCTTTGTCTTCTCCTGGATTCTTAATTCTCTTAATGCTTCTTTCCTGCATGTTTTCTCCTTTATGCAGTCCAAAATTCTTCAGACAGGGATTGTCTTTTTTTTTCATGTAAGGAATGTACCTACTGTGCCCTCGGTCCTCCAGCCTGAGGCCTCTAAACATAAAGAAATAAAAATATTATTACTTAGGATAATAGAATAATGGATTGTCCTTAGAAACCTCATTAATTCCATGTGCCCCACTGTGTGTCCTGTTTTTGTCCCCTCCTTTTGACCAATGACTGGGCATATGAAAGAAGATGCTTGATTCAGGGTTACCCTGCAGAGACTGGTTTGCTATTCTAACCAAGTTCTGGGAATAACAGCATATTTTTCATCTTGGAGAAACAAGATACAATAATAAAGAATATTAATCAAATATTGTATTGTGTTCTCATCTTTGGTGAGCCTGAAACTATTTTCCACACTAAAAGAAAATAAATAATTAATAAAGAAAGCTCTTTTGTGAAGGAGCACGAGCTGAAAAACATCCTATAAAGTTACAAAGTAAAATGCAGTGTGTTTTTATAATGGCCCATGACATGCTTATAAATATTGTTTATTTTCAGTACCATGGACCTCTGAACATGCAATAGATGACAATGAAGTATCTGATTCATTTTTATAGATATTTTTCTCTACAGAACACACCACATGCCAGTTCTTTTCTGTTTGTCATAGTAACCACAGCCAAATGCCATCTCAGCTGAAAACAAGTGTCCTACAAAGACTGGAATGTATCACTCAACTCAAAAAAAAGGGGATTGTAGTGCCAGTGTGTTCACTGTTTTTGAAAGGAAAAGCATCTTGTTTTAAAGCATTCAATACATGCAGGAAGCATACTTCAGGATGCCTCTCCTGGTGTTTTGCTTCCCTTGCTGCACTGCAGACAACCCCATGTTGTTATTTCCCCTTTTTTTTTTCATATCCTAAGTGTAGTTTCCCTGTTCTAGATATATTTCAGCACAATGGGAAAAATATTTTGTCCTGTGTGGTGTGTAGTAATTTCCTCTGAAATGCCCTCTCACTGGGGAAAAAGAGCCTGTGTCTGCCTGCCAGCACGAAGTCCTGTTTTCCAGTGGTCATGCACAGCTGACAGGGTGCTGCATGGTTCAGAGACCACTTATCTAGGAGGAAAACTGGTGTTACCATGGGAAGGCAGCCTCCAAATTGCCTCAAGGAGGACAGGGGAGCACCCCAGCTAGAGGGAAACCTGCAGATTTGGATGTTAAAGTGCCCTGGTTACACAGCTCTGGTTCAATTACAAGTCTCTGCATGTGACAGATATAAATACATACATAAATTAGAAATTCTTACTTGTATGACACTGAGCTCCAGGGAGGCTGAGCCCCAAACCAGCCCAAATAATCAGACATTTTAGCCCTTGTCTTTAAGAACATTTAAAAGCCTAACTCTGGAGCTAGTGTGCTTCATCTTCTGATACATTAAGAGCCTTCCCATTGAGCAACCTTAGATGGATCCAGATGGGTTAGTTTATTTATCTGATCTCCCAAAAAACGAGAGCAGAACCATTCTCCAGGGTTTTACAGCACATTATAGTGAACATTTACATAAAAGATTTTAACTGCTGTACAAAATTCAGGGCAATGGATTATCATCTCCTAAACCTCTGTTTTTGGCTTCTAGTATCTATGTATTTTGCATAGGCTGCAAGGGAAAGTGTTTTGCTTTGCATGATGCATTTCTGCCATATTTCATTAATAGGTTCTTAACAGTTTGTTGAATTCCTTGGAATTCCCTAATTTCCTGCTTTTATTTGTTGTTTGCTGCATGACAGAGGCACATGGGGTGAAGGGATTCAGCAGCATTCTTAACCTCAGCCTGCTCTTCCCCTGGGCTGTTCTGGTGTGCTGGGGCTCAACCTTGGCCAAACCTTTACTTGGGGAGTGGGAGTGACCATTAAGGTGAAGTGGCAGAATAATTGAAGCAGAAACAGTGTTACAAAGTAGAAGGTAATTGTAAACTCAGAAGGAATGTGTTAGAGGGTACCAGATTTATCAAAATACCTAAGGAGAGGTAGCCCTTATACATTAACTACAAAAATGAGAATCAAGTGGTCTGCCATCGGATTGCCACTGAATTCTCTTTCGGAGGACTTGGTGGCTTTCTCAGGATGCCTCCTCAAAGCTGATCTGGGTCTCAAGGCTCTGATCTCCCTCACACAAGTTCCAGTTGGCCACTGAGCTGTGTGGGCTGTGCTGGTGGCCCTCCAGTGACCATGGGCACAGGACAGAGCTCTGGGCTTGAGCAACTGGCAAAGGGCAGAGAGCATCTCGTTTGGGTGGTGATTAATCCTGTTGGAGCAGCAGAACTGAGGAAAGGGATCACTGGAGGGTGGTTTCTGAATTTCACTGCTTTGGCTGGCAAGGTGTAGGACAGAGACACAACCTGCAAGGGTGGGTGAGCCCTGCATCGATCCAAAACTGCAGGCAGTCATAACTACAACCAGATACACAAGAGTTATGCTAGTGCAGCATCACAGATCCAGTAAAATTCACACCATCTAACTGAGTTTGCTTTGAGAGAGATGTCAGAAAAAGGAGCAATCTGTAAGGCTCTCACCTTCAGCTGTAGCTGAGAAACAACTTCCTCTTCCACGACCTGTGCAGTAGCTCTGTGTCTGTGCTATCTTGCTGTTTGGCAGGAACTCTTGGGAAAAAATAGGACACAAACACTCCAGCAACCCAGAACAACATACTTTTTGGCAGATCCTTCTTAACCAGACATGTCTAGGTCTGCAGGCAGTGGGTCCTCTGTGGCCAGTGGACATTTTGGGGAGTTGGTGTGTGCACCTGGAGCAGCCCCAGCCCGCCTGCTGCATTAGCAGAGATTCAATCAGTCGTCACTTGGAAATAACAACAATGGAGAAGTGGCTGGAAACAGGTGCAGAGTGAGGGATGACAGGAACTTCTACCACAGTCATAAATCTGGGGGGAGAAGCAGATGCTTGCCCCATCCCCAAGACTGATTTTCCCTTACATGAGTCAAGTCAGGCTTCAGTTGCCCATAGACAGGGTACGTAGTGGGAACTGCCTGGAACACTGAAAGAGATGAACTGGGGAGATGCAGTTTTCCAGAAAACATCTTGTGCTTCTAAATTCTCCTCCCAAATACCATTCCTTTGTCTTTGCTTCTTCTGCACTCCCTCTTTCCACCTCTTAATTGGCAGGAAGGGAGAAGGAGTTGCTGGAACAGCTGCTGCCTGAGCACTCCTACAGGAAGGTGTCACACACCAAAATGATGTTTTATCAACTGCTCTGGTTTCTTCTGCTGATGAATTTGAAGACATGAAGGAAGACCCTTCTCCACTCACCATCATTCAGCAGGAAAGGGAAAGGATAGGAAAGGAATACAAACTGAACACACTGCACACATAATTTGAAATTTATTTGCCCTGTAGGGAGGTTTGGGGGATTTGAAGGCCACCAGTGTCTGCATCTCTGCATGTTCTGGGATCACAGCCACACCACAGGGCAGCCCCCCTACTCAGGGCACAGTGTCACTGCTGCATCCACTGCACGTGTCAGTGCACCTGCAAGGGTGTGTGCAAACCCATGAGAGTTGTTGGCAATGGTTCCAGGCTCTCTGCAGCTGGCAGGCTGGTGGGCTGCCATTAGCTAGGATTGCTGTGCATGCATTGCTGATCTCATCTAACTCTCATCTGCCCCTCTCCAGCCAAATGTTGCTGCCGAGGCAGGAGCAAGTGGTAGAGGGTGCATTGAAGCATGTCTTGGTTTTCTGGTTTCTTGGTTCATTGATACTGAAGATATGGCTGGAGCATTGAGTTTTTGGTCACCAAATTTGAGCCTTGCCTCTGTGCGGAGTTGAGATGTGACAAATGTGCACACCTGCATGTCAGAGTTCAAAAGTGCTTCTGCATTCCCTGAGCCAAACACAACTTGAGAGCCTGGTCCCCCAAGAAGAATTAGGAAAGATACTGAAGCCTGAGCTCAGGAATAAAAGGAAATAAAAACTGCCTGGGTTTCTTGCATGGGAGTGCAATGCAATTCCGATGCAGTAGCTCTAGACCCATCTACAAGGCAATGCCACAGACTAAGGAGAGCCAAGAAAATGCTCTCAGCAACAGTGATGTGAGTCTGAAGTTCAGTATCTACATTCTTCTGACAACTCAAAATACTCAGTATTTCAGTTAATATCCCTGTGGTGGTCTAATGATGACTCTCTTAACAGTGTTAGCACATATGGGAACAAAGTACATGTTGTTGCATGTTCATATATGTAAAGTAATTCACATGCTGGGCCTAAAAGTTAGACCAGGCACAGTATCAAGCACCAAAGAGCTTTAGTCTCTCAGTAATTTGTGTTAAATAGGAAGAATAAAGCCATGTTTTGAAGACAGTTTGGTACAGTATGAAAGGCATTTCAAAGGAAAGACAGCACTCAGGACTTCCAGCCCCCATCAATGAGGAGTTATTCTGCCATACTTTTCAGCACTAGTATTTTGTAAACAATTAGATGTGTGCCACATAGCTAATTATCTCCACATCAGATAGGCACAATACAGCCACTACTTCAGAAAGCATAACATTTTATCATGTAAATATGAGCCAAAGAAAGGCATTTGCATAAATGTAGCTTCTGATTAGGTCTCAGATTCCAAAATAAAAATACATCTTGAATCTTTTCAGCTAGGAGAAAAAAAAATTAACAGTCTGGACACAGTTAACATTCAGTTAACCTTTCCTAAGGAAAGCTGAAAGCAGAAAGTTGCAGACAACCTTGTACCCTTGCAGACATTTTCCCAAAGAGCCTAGTTTACTGTGCCCAAAGCAGCACTGATGTCCAGAGAAAATAAAGTAACAACCCTCGTGAGACACCATCAGTGGCTGACTCCAGAAGATTCATGTAGCCCATAGAGATTACACTAAAAACTGCTGCAACTGAGAAAACAAGGTCTTGTTTCGAGAATGTTTGACTGGAATAGCTGATCAGACACTGGCTTTGGCCTTTCCCCCTGGAACTGCAGCAAATTTTTTGCTTATGTAAAGCAGCAGGCTGAAATAGGACCTATTTTCAAAGTGAGTAACATAATACTTGTTGCCAGAAGATGAACAAACATCTCTGGTCACTGAGGAGCTGCTGCAGCAATGCAGTGTGGGTCATTTAGGTAGTGAGGAATCAGGTGTGTTCAATGCAGCACTCCTCTGTGCTGACTTTGCTGGTTTATATTAAGGAATAATACTATGAGAATCAGCAGGAAAACAAGCAATTGGAGATGCAATAGGAAGAGGAGCTCTGATGCCATCAATGTTTACTTTGGAAAAAATTAAGACAATTAATTGCCCTTCTTTGCAGAGCAATAATTAGGATAAATCTTTATGCTGGGATACACACTCTGGACATAAAAAGTTGCCAACACTATTCCTGATTCCTGTTTGCAATGAACCAGATTTAAATAGCCCATGTCTAGGAGTCAAAAAAGGCAAAACTAATCATAGGTGAGTCAGTTACTTCACCAAACGTAATAGGAAATTAGGGCTATGATTTTTAAACCATACTGTGAACTGAGTGCTGGTTTCCCAGTGAGCTCCAGGATGATTTGGATAAAAAGGATCCTGTGATGAGAGAAATGAAGATTAGCATTTGAGCCTCTGTGAATTATCTCATTGACCTAAGGACCACCCTTTTAAAACAGGGTAGATGGTGTTATATGGCTCATATTACACCAAAGTAATCTGCTGAAAAAGTTGTTTCCTTTCTCATCCCCACTTGAGCCCACAGGAGGGTTCCCCCACACACGAGGTGTGCTGGGGGTCACTGACCAACTGTGCAGAAGAGGCAGTAAAAGAAAGCACTCTGTCATTTCTCTGTGGTTTTTATATTTCACAGGCATAAATACATGACAAACGACTGTGAGATGTCCAGATGCACACTTTTGTGGGGACAACAGAGCTTTAGTCAGATACAAACAGTCCAGAGACTTTGCAGGTTACCCTGTTCCTTCCAAAGGCTTTCAGTCCCTTAACTATTCAAAAAATGCTATGATAAAACAGATTTTACCCCTCATTTATATTCTTTAGACTGGTTGAATGTCAGGGTGTAGTTTTATGACCAGATACAGCTGAGCTATGCCTACACCATTACCAAAAAGAGTGAGCTCGCTCTTTATCCGATGCCCAGGTCCAAGCTCCTGCCCTTTCCTCTTGGCCTCCATGGCCACAGACAGGAAGATATGCACTGAAATAGCTGAATGCCAACCCCTCCCACCCCCAAAACCTAACAAAAAGGAATCACCCGAAGCTGATCTTGCTGCACTGTCCTTTGTTTGTCTCTGGGTCACCCCTGTAGCCTGGGAGCCCAGTATTGATCCTGTGACAGCAGACACAGCCCTGTGGGACCAGAGCTCCCAGAGACAAGGGCAGAGCACACACAGGAGGTGCAGGCAATGAGAATATTCATCACCCCAGAACAGGTGAGGGCAGGAACACAAGATAAAGGGAAATAATCTGCCCTGAGGAAGGAGACAGAGAGCTATGCACTGCATGCACAGAAATGCAGTTTGCTGAGTGCACAGGAAGCAGAAATGAAGAAAAGCAGTCAGCAAAGCTCCTCACAACAGAGGTGAGGAAGAGCCAGAAAAAGCCATTTGCAGCAGATGCAATTGACTAGTTAGTGAAAGAAATGAGAATGTGCTAAACATTGAGTAATGCGCTTTGTACCTGCTGAATTTATTTATAGACAGAGAATTATATTCTCTGTGCTTCCTCAAAAGAATACACTGAAGCATACTAAGCATGGTTTAAATTTTCAGTTTTGTCCAGAAGAAAAGATGCTCCTGGGTATTTTGCCAATTAAGATTATGGCCTGACTGAGCCAATAATAGTGAAGCCAACAGGATTTTTGCCATTGAATACTCATTGTTTGCTTTTAGTTTTGAAGACTGATGGCCAACAAAACCTTTTTAAGAAATACAGGAATATAAATAAAATTGTGCTGAAAGAAGAGGTTCTACCTCCAGGTTGACTGATTTTAGGAAAGAAGAGAAAATAAACTGTATTATTAAGAGATAATAAAGACACTACCACTTAGACTAAATTATTTCTCCTTTTCCCTTAATTCAAGTTCACCATTTGGGACAAGTAACTTTACAGCTAAGAAAGCAGTTCTCTTACTCAGCACATTCAAGACTGAAAGATGTTTGCAGATCGTACCTCCTGTGGGAAACAGAGGTAGAAGAGCAGTTGTTAGAAGGATTGAAAACAAAATTTTGAAAAGGTCTCTGATTGGCCTTGGCAGAAAAATCTTTTGCAAGTTTATTTCCCCCATGAAGAGACTTGTTTGTATCATGTGTGTGATACTGTGAGGAAAGGGCACATACTGCATGCTCAGTAAAATTCAAATCTGGAAGAGAATTGACTGTGCCATTGTCACACTAAGTCTGTGTTTCCTGAAAAAAAATCTATCATTTTTTAAGATGTCACAAGGCCTCCTTACCACTTTTCTTAATGTAATCACTTATTCCTGGATCAGAATATATTATTTCATTCTTTTGGGTTTTGGGTTTTTTTTCCTGGCTACGTCAAGAAATTGCATTAACAGCAATGTAAATGTAGTCTGTAGGGTTCCAAGCTGGGCCATAGGAAATCATAATGGATTAGAACTTATACCAAAATGCCTGCTTTTCACTGTGACACTCGAGGACCCAGGTTATTTAATGAGGTATTTTGCATAAGGGAAGAGAGGAAGTAATTGCTCTATACTCAATACTTAAAATGGATACAGAAGATCCACATGGATCAGGTGGATTTAACAAGTAATAACTTATTGAGAAAATATCTAAGACAAATCACACTAATTAGGAATGATCACATTTCACAGGTTCTGTGCACCAGCTCTGCAGAGGAAGCAGACTAAAAGGAGTCAGACAGACTTGGACAAATGAAAAAGAAATTTAATCTGAAAAAAACTTTGTGAAAGCCACAGAAAGGTACATGTATATCTAAACATTATTCCACCTACATGTTTAAGATAGATTTTGATATTTGTTTGATAATATTTTTTAAGAATGAACTAAGAAATTGCTCTCTAGCTATAGCCACTTTTTATCAGTCATATGTTGCTTAATTTGTAGATCTTCCAAAAATAAGAAAAATATTATTAAAAGCTGAAATAAAATATTTTAGAATTATATTTCAATAAGCTAAGAAAAGAGACCCAGGGCCAAATTAATCTCTGTTGCCATCACACTGACCACAACAGAATCGCATTTGGAAACTTCTGCGTCAGCCTTGCCAGCCATGTATCCACATCTTGCAAAACTAGGAACTAATCCAATGAGCCACATTTTGGGTGCTATTCACTATCCTGAAAATTCATTTACTGTCACAGCCACTCAGAAAGAAGCTTTGCATTTCAGTTCTGTCACTGCATAGGTCTGAACTGCCAGTTGGCAGAAGAGAAATGGAGCTGGGGAAGGCTCTGGAGTACCAGTCGCGTGAGGAGCAGCTGAGGGAGCTGGGGGTGTTTATCCTGGAGAAAAGGAGGCTCAGGGGGGGCCTTGTCACTGTGCAACTCCCTGACAGGAGAGTGTAACCAGGTGGGGGTCAGGCTCTACTCCCAGGGAGCAACTGACAGGACAAGGGGAAATGGCCTTGAGTTGAGCCAGAGGAGGTTTAGATTGGACATGAGGAAAAGTTTCTCCACAGAAAGAGTTGCCAAGCACTGGAACAGGGAAGTGTTTGAGTCACCATCCCTGGAGGTATTTAAAAGACAAGCAGAGATGGCACTTAGGGACACGATGTAGTGGTGGGTTTGGCAGCACTAGATTAATGGCTGGACTTGGTTGTAGAGTTTCTTCCCAGCCTTAATGATTCTGTGATCCTTACACATGAGGGCCTCATCTCTCTGCTTCATTAATGAGTGAAAATGTCAGGCAGGATCTGTAAGAGCCCTGACTCTCCTACAAAGCTGCCCTTGAGTCAGACCAATTTAATCCACCAATACATATCTGGCAGTGGTAAATGAGAGACATGAGAATGGTACTTCCTGCTGTCCATGCCCTGTCACAGTATCCAGGACCAGGGGTGTTAGTGAGTACATTTCTCCTTGATTTCTTCCAGATTCCCTTTATGCAGATGCCTTTGTCACATCCTTTTGAACATGCCTCCACAATCCCCTGTGACAATAGGCTCCCAAAGTGTTTTCTTTTTCCTAAAACTGTCTCGAATTAGCTTCATCCAGTGCCACTTACTTCTTGTATTGTGGGAGTTGTGACAACAGCAATCCACCACCTTCTGTGTTTCCTAACCTTCACTGTAAATCAGCCACCTCCCTGTGGACTGGGGACTCACAGTATTTTCTGGAGCCTCACACAGGCATGGATCTATCTAGTTGTCCAAGAGTGTCTGCCTCTGAATTAAACTAGTGAACTCCTTAGTTTATGGCAAAAAGATATAGGCAGGAATTGCCATTCATTACAATAAATATATATTCAGGATGAAACCCAGATAGAGAGTAAGGTTTGAAAGGTGAATATTCAAGATTCCCTTTTGTCTTTTAAGTATTTTTGCTACTAGCATACAAAGGAATTCATCACTCATAATTAGGGACTCATACTAAAGGTACCAGTATTGCTCTTAGGCACAGACAAGATGGATTTGGCTAAAACAGGAGGTTAAAGCACCTTCCATAGAAACTCTATGAAACTTGTGACCACAAAATAGCCAGCAGTGGTAGATTGGAATGTCTACCTGAAGTTGAATTATGCTATCAAAGAAGACGAAGCCCTGGTAACAATCAAATTGTACTAAAGATCTCTGTCATCACCTGTCAAAGCAGGTCTTTGCAGCTGGGTCTAAAAAGGCACTCAGAACACTCAGGCTCTCCTAGGTAAATCACAGTAAAATGAAATGTATAAAGGTCTTCTAACTACAATTAATGTTTAGAAATTGCCAGTGAGATTCATATATACATTATAGGGACTGCCAAGGAATGAAGTACACAGTAATTCTAAAATACATCACAAATGTTCTGACAGGCTCTGTGGTAAGCAAAAATCTAGTTTATCTTATTGACAAGCCTAAACAACATTCTCTACATCACCTAGTTTTCCTAGTATGAAATACTATTTTGTAAAACAAATGGGAAATCAGCTGATTTTTTTTTCTCCTTCCAGCTGCCCTGCAAAGCCAAGTTTCTAAACCAATTGCACTCATATTTCAGAAGTCACCAGCCTCCCAAGCTGAGCTCTCATCTGCCAGATTTTAGCCTGGAAGATATTGGGGGGTGGGGGAAAAGATACCAAATGTAAATTCCACTGGGAGTTATAACAGAAGCACTGACAGCACAACAACATAAATGTAATTCTGTCATCTTGGATGCCCCACAAGGCCAGCTCACTCTCTCAATTCCTCATTCAAAATCAGGGGCTGCTGAGATGTGTCATATTCCTTGTGTTACTTGCACTCAGTGTAAACTCCTGCTGAGGACTCGGGGCCCCACTCCTGCAAGCTGATTCTTGTGAGCCTGCACAAAATCCTATCACCTTCAGCAGGGCTTTGCGTGGGTGTGAGGGTTTGCCTGAACAGATCAGTCTGCAAAATCGAAGCCTAAGAGACTGCACTCAAGTGCATTTTCATCTCTCCCTCCTCCCTGCAGCTGGGCCTTAGCTATCTCTCCTCCTAAGACATCCCTCCTCTTCATCTCAGTCACTCAAGGCTCATATCCCAAGTTTCTCTGTGCTGAAGTCCAGACATTCTTGCACTCCATCTTTTTATGCCGAGGGCAATACACTTCACTCACTGTTGGTTTTTTTTTATTTTCCTCATTACCAGCCACCTCCTTACACCCCATTAAAACAGACCAGCCTAGAGTCAGCCTCAGCTCATGATATTCTTCACTCACAAAGACAGGTCTGAATCATAGCTGACATGTTCTTGAACTAGAGGAGACTCATGATAACAGATTCCCCAGGCCAGGATTTGTCTCTTTGGGGATATATATTTATGGTCAAATTATATTCCAGAATAAACTTCTTTTGGAGTTGTTCTAGATCTTTAAAAATACCTGTTTGTACTAAATCCTGTAAAATGCATTTCTAAAGAAAATCTATTTGGTTTTCTGTCCTTTGAAGCCTCATATATTAGAATTCATTTTGAATATTTTATTCCAAGACCAAACTTGAAAAACTACTGGTAGTATAACACTGACGATCAATGAGTCTCCATGGTTTTTGAGCCTAGTTTTCACTCCATTTGTTGCTGGCTGTGATGGTAAGATTCAGGCTGGTTTGTTCTGATTCAGAAGACCTGTTGCTGGAAACTATTCATTATGCAAAAATTTATATTTGTTAAATCTTTTGTAAGGACCAGTATTTTCTGAGCCATTACACTGGATGTGAGGTCTCCCTTTGTCTCACAAAATTCTGTGCAGGGTGGAAAGTGTAAAACATTCCACAATCTTTGGGTTTTAAATATGAGGTTTCATTTCTTCACATTTCACTGTCAAAAGACAGACATCTTTTTTGAGCTAAAAGCCTCTGTTGGTCAGTAAAAGTATTTTCAGTTATTCTCAGCAATTACCACATCTGAAACTCCTAACTTCACAGAATACTCGCTCGCTGAAGTGCATCTTTGACATAATCCCATGTATAACAGGCAGTGACAATTGGCTACTAGAGCCCCCCTTCATAGTAAAAAATAACTTCAGTACCAGATTTATTAATGAAACATGCCCTCCCACTTGTACCATAAAAATCATACCACCTGGCTTCCCCATTTATTTTAAAACAAACTTTTTCCTGAAGTTTTCTGCAGGTGTACATGGTAAGAAGTACATTGGTCAAGGTGGACTCTTACAGGACCTTTTCAACAAACCCAAACACCAAAACAATCCTTTTGCTCATTTTTCCTGTCTTCAATCCTACAAAACCCAAGAATCACTGTAGCTCCAGTAAACCAGTGTGCTGGTTTTGGCTGGGGCAGAATTAGTTTTCTTTACATGGGCTGATCTGGGGCTGTGTTTTGCCTCTGCACTGAACACACTGATGCTAACACAGAGATGTTTTAGTCACTGCTGAGCAGAGCTTACACAGAGCCAAGGCCTTTTCTGCTTCCCAGACTGCCACACTGGCAGGGAAGCTGGGAGTGCTTGGGAGACTGGGGGGAGACACAGCCAGGACAGGTGACCACGGCTGACCAAAGGGACATTCCAGACCACAGGACATCACGTTCAGGATATAAAGGGGAGGAAAGAAGAGGGAAGGGGGCATGTCTGGCATGATGACATTTGTCTTCCCTAGTGACACTTGGATGTGATGGGCACTGCTCTCCTGGAGATGGTGAACTCCTGCCTGCCCAGGGGAAGTGATGAATTAACTCCCTGTTTTGTGCTGCTTCTGTGTCTGGCTTTTGCTTTCCCTATCAAACTGTCTTTATGTCAACCCCTGAGTTTTCCAGCTTTTGCCCTTTCAGTTCCCTCCCCAGTCCCACTGGTGAGAGTGTGAGCAGTGGCTGCCTGGGACTGCTGGCTGGGGTTAAACCATGATAACCATTTATCACTCACCAAACAGAGGTATTTTGAGACCCAGAAACAAACAGGACATGGCTGCAATTCACCCAGAGAGAGGCCCCACATGGAGCATCCCAACTCCCTTCTGTCCATCTGCTGTGCCCAGGAACACTGCCCACATGCACCTACCACAAAAATGGAGTAGCTCAGTTTTACCATTTGGTTCTACGTAACCCTGCACCCCAGAGAAAGGTGTTATTCATCATAACTTCCAAGATACTTAAGAGATATAACAAAGTCAGGGGCAATGGCACCTTCAGATGGATGGGATTTAAAGCTGAGTAAGAAGGGCACTCTCAGCTTTTGATAAATGTTGAAGGGATAGTACCTGCACACCCTACATGCAGGGTAGGCATTAGATTAATCTTGTTATGCATATTCACACCTATTTCTCTCCATTTTTCTGCCTAACAAACTGATAAAACTAAAAGGATATTGAAATTTATTACAGCTTATCAAGATTGACAAATTCTGATTTTTTCCATCATTTAGTTGGTCAAAGCTGAACAAATTGTAATGCACACTTTGCCATTTTTCAGTGTTAATTTTTTTATTGTCGCTTCTCCTCCTAAAATAACACAAATTATATTGAAAGATAATGTTGGGGTTTTTTAATTACTTCTGGGCTAAGGCCAAGTTTCTAAGTAGAAGCAAATTTTTATGTCCAAGTTATAACCTCTGAAAAACAACTTATAATGAGAATGCTGACACAATTTTAAGTGGAGTGACATGAGTGGCGCCAATATAATGTAGTCAAAACATGTGGGAAATGAAGTATTTTGTTCCAGGAGGATATGAAATTCCCAACTCAGAATAAAGTATACGTCTGGTATTTACTGGATTCTAGCAAACATAATAATTTCACAAACATGCAAGTGCTTCAGGGAGTATAGGATTCAATCAAAATTCAAAACTTCTTTGTGCTGGATACATTTGAGACAAAGGGATTCATAAGCCATGGGGGCTAACTTCTTTCCTTCCTCCAGAAAGTCAAGTGGGATTTACCCTGAGTGAATAATGGTAATAGATAAAATAGGGGTTCAGCAAAAGATCTACCTAGAAGAAGTATTCAAAAGCCTACAGAAAATGAAAAATGTTACGAAGCACCTAAAATGATGCACTGTGTAGTAACTATGCAGCATGGGAACCATAAGAATACACCAAAAAGGATAAGAATGGGAGTTTATATGTCCTTTGTGAGTCAGCAGAGGTAGTTTCAACGCTGACATGAAGCAGAGCCTGAAATGAACTATTATCATGTTATTCTTTATTAGTTGTTAAGCACTAACATTTTATTCAGCTCTTCACCAGAGAGCCCTTGTCCTATTGGATTTACAGTTGCAGGCCCTCTGCCATTTGCTCCAGCCAACTCTTAACTCCTCTCAAACTCCTAATGTCAAGATGGATAAAGAGATCTGCCAAGACAAACCCAGTGACTGCACAAAAACTACATTGAAGCAATGATACAAGGCGTGAAATAGAGAAAGAGTTAACTGCACTTTTACAAATTACTTAGTGTGGGAAATAGAGAAAAAGGAAATGTTTAAGAGTGATGTGAATGGGAAGAGATGGATTAGTGAAACAATGGATTAGTCCTCTCTTGAGGACAGGAAAATTGGCACAGAGAGCTGCAGAGAACACTCGAGCTCTACCCAGGAAATAGGAAGGAATAGCTGTCAAAGCAAAAGGAGCAGGAGGATGGAAATCGAGTTTACAGGACAGGTAGATATTGTGTCTGTGATTAAGGCAAAAAATGCAAACAGAAAATAGGAAAAACCTAATGACTCACATTTGTCACAGGGTTGTCCCTCTGCCTTTCTTTAATCTTGCCCTCAGCTGCACAGTCTCACCCTCGGGCTGACACGAAGCTCATCTGATGAGAGAGGCATCATCTTCCCAAAAGAAACTACTGCTGGTTCCTGTTGGCTTATTTTCTATCAAATTAACCACTTGACCACCAATGGAGAGAGAAATAAGAACGACTGTGTCTTGTCTACACCAGTGAATCAGTTTACCAGCTTCCCCCCTAAATGCAGCCCTAATGTGCACACAAAAGTTCTTCAGCTTTCCTCAGGGGCTCCATGGAGTAAAAGCATTTTTTCTGTCAGGGAGATGCTTCACTCACTCCATTGATAGATTCACACTTGAATGCAAGCACAACTGAACTTCAGAAGTCTTATGAAATCCTACTCCATTCTCAACTGTTTTAGCTGGTACTGGTGTCTTTATCACAATGTCTAAAAATGTGGGAAATTATTAGTACGATTCACCCTGGCACGCTGCTAGCCGCACAGGTGTCACTGAGCATGTCACAAACAGGGAAGCCTGTAGCCTCTAGGCGCTAGTTACTAGTTCTCATCAACTTCACATCAACACATTTTAGGAGGAGTGGCCAATAGGTAGCGCCGCTGTTTATTTTTAAAATCATGCTGACATCTAGTGGCTGGCTGCACTCACACAGGTCTGAAAGCTTCATACGTGCCGTGAGCCGCCCTTCACCCTTTGGAGGCAAAAGGCTCCAGCTGTGCACCATTCAAAGAAAATGCATATTTGCAAAGAATATAAGCTAAATAAAAAAAAAAAAAAGAAAAAATATAGGCAGGAAAAGAGGGAAAAAGAAAGTTCCCCCCTCTTTTGTAGTTGGAAATTCACATGTGATAAAAGAAATTAGAGGCCAGATGATTAAAGGATGATGGGGTCAAAACTGCTGCCAGCTGGAGCTGAAGAAAAATGAAGAAGAGTCCAGACTTTCTCAGAAATATCAGATGTCTGAAAATAGTGAGATTCAATGATCGGGAGCAAGGCATGTCAAATACTAACCCTATCCCAACTCCTCCTCCCTGTCAGCTAAGAGCACTGCTGCTCCTGGGCTGACCAGGAGGAGACTTCCTGGGTTGAAGTGTCTGAAGTGACAAAGAGAACACAGGCAGAAGAAGCTGCACTTTGAGAAATCCCAAAGACAGCCAAAGAGGAACCTGAAACGTGGCCAGAGTGAAGATTAACAGTGTCTTGTCCTGTCTTATCTGAACAGTGAGCTTTCTGTTGAGAGGCCTATAGGCTACAAATGAAATAAAATTATACAAGGTTGAACCTCTTTCTTATAAAGTTCTGCAAAGAAAAACTGCACATCTCATTTTGGCCCCATACCACACTCTGCTCACTTTAACTGCCAAAAAATCGGGAAAATCTTACACATATATCTCCTACAAATGATGATCACTGCTCATACACTTCTCCCTCACTGCATTTGCTTTCTGATGTATCAGAAAGCCTCTCACTTATGCAGCACATTTAGATTTTCCACAATAACTTAAACATCTGGTCCCTGAAGAAAAGATCAGAATTATTTGTACATCCACATGCCAGCTAAACGGTGAGACAGTTCCCTCTCTTCAGAGTTATGCAAAGCAGGTCTGAGACTTTCACAAAATGTTGGCTGCTAAGAAGAGTACAGGATGATCCTGCCTCTCACCTGGTGCAGGAGTAAAACCCAGAGATGAGCAAGCCAGCCTTTCTCATGCCCAAATTGCAATTGTGCCATTTCCTCATGACAGGAGGTGCATGTTCATTTGCAAACAAGTTACTGGACTAGGAAATGGACTCCCACCTGGACTACTGTGCCCAGTTCCGAGGTCCCCGACATAAGAAGGTCTTGGATCTGTTGGAGTCCAAAGGAGGGACATGAAGATCAAAAGAGCTGGAGCATCTCTCCTATGAAGACCAACTGAGAGAGCTGAGGGGGTTCAGGGTGAAGAAAAGAAGGCACTGGGGAGACATTATAGCACCTTACAGTACCTAAAAGGGCTACAAGAGAGCTGGAGAGGGACTTTGTACATGAGCATGTAGTGATAGAACAAGGCTTTAAACTGAAAGATGCTTTAGATTAGGAAGAAGCTCTTTACTCTGAGGGTGGTGAGA
>VZRX01015380.1:20665-40324 GCA_013398075.1 Notiomystis cincta | reverse complement strand
GGAAGGAAGGAAGGAAGGAGCTAAAAAGTGACATTTAAACCCTAAAAATGTGTAATAGTAGATGGGAAGCTCTCACATTTCACCATCATTTCCAAGGTGGATGGGACTGGCACTTACCCAATCCCTTCCTGCAGTCCCTGTGCCATTAACTAACCCAGCTGCCAAGCAGAAAGGGCTTGTGTAGCCTTTCTGGCAGTATTTTTTCAAAGCTGGTTTCCAGTCTTCCAATGAATGATCTAGGGGACGTGGTAGTGCATTTTGTCGTGCCCTCTCTGAGTTAACACCTTACTGGCTTTGCTCACAGGGCTATAAGAGACTCCTCACAAACACGTTTCTGAGTGGCCCTTGGCACAGAAGCAGAGATGTTGTCTTCGTTTTCACAGGAAAGGTTTATCCTGCTCCAAGGGCATAGGAAGCCTGGGGCTGTCACCATCCTGTTCTTGTCAGCCATTTCTCATGGAAACACTCCCACTGAAGCACACAGGGTATTTCTACCAAGAAGGGCTCTTAATAGGTTTGCCGGAGCTGTGCAGGCTCATGGTAATTACAGAGACATCAGGCAGTGTTCAGAACATTATGCAAGACCTCAGCCATATGAGTTCATTTGATTTTAGGGAGCAAAATCCTGTGAAAATTACTTTCAGGGTCCGAGTGTTCCAAGCATAAGGAGGGGTCCATGTTTTTCTGTGATTAATTGCATATTTACAGTTTTACTGAACAAAACCTGGCTTAACTTGTGATAGGAAAAATGTCTGCTGAAGAAAAGCATCCAATTAACATGGCCCAATTAAAACTTTAAAAGAAATAATCTTCAGTTAACAAACACCAGATGTACTTGTCAGGGTTATCTCACTGCTGTTATATTAATCATTTATAAGCTCTGTTCATTTGAGCACTTACTTGGTAGACAGTACTATTGCAAGATTGTCTTTCTAAATATTATGCCAAAAATAACCACTTTCCTGATCTTGAGACTGTTAAAACATCAGATTAAAAAAGAGAGAGAGGTATTGGGAAGGAAAGCATACTTCATACTTCTTTAATACCAAATGACCATTTAACCTATTAAACAGGTTGAATAAAAGACATTTTACTTCTTAGAAAAATCAGAAATGTTAATTGTGTAGCATTTTACTGCTTTGGGGGGAAAATTAAGTTATTCATCTGCCAAAGCAGCACATGTGTGATAAGTGTAGAATTGATCTGCCAAAAGAGAGATGGAGAAATTTTCTAAGAAATGTAGACCATAGCCAAGAAGTTCAAATCAAGGGACAAAAAATTCAGAGATTTACTGTAGCCTTTTTGCACCTTAGGCATTCATGTTTGGTGGGTGCAGAGTTGCAATTTTTCCCCTTCCAGGATTTTCCAGTCCTCTGAGCTTTAAAAGGAGCTACTAAACAAAGAGACATGTCACCCCACCTCACACAAGGTCCCAAATGAGCAGCACAGCCACCCTTGGCTTAAGACATCAGCTGCTCTCTGAAGGGAGGGGAGTGCCCATGTGACTGTGTTTCTCAGCCCTGGAGGGAGATGGGCAGCACTAGATCAGATGAATCTGAATATAAAACCCCAGCTCACAAAACTGTGTCTTCAGTTAGTTGCTGAATGTTTCTTCAGATGTGCAAAGTGGCAGCAGATGTCGGTGGCTGTCATTTCTTTGAAAGACTGAGGGTCCCCTCTGCAGTGGGCCGGTGTATTTGATGGGATTTGGTGTGTAGCAACAAGGCTCTGAACACACCTTGCCCCAGTCACCCCATCTCTTTGGCCACAACTCATCAGGTCCCCCCACTGCTCTGCTTGGGGGGGCATTTCTGGAAACCTGAGTGAGGATGAAGAATTGTTTCTGGAGTGATACTGGGAAATGAAACCTACAAGGTCTCTGTGGTCAGAGAAAAGGTGTTCTTGGTATTCCTTATCTTGTGCAGCTGGGCTGCACAAATCCAGAGCAGACCTCTTCCAGTGACGCCTCCTCCTGCTCTTGGTTTGGGCTCCATGCCATTTCCAACAGTTTCACCTAACTGTTTCACACCCATCAGCCTGAAATCCCCTTCAGAGATGAGAAATACTAGATTATCTCACCTCCTCAGGAAACTGTTATGAGAACAAAAACCAGTGATTGTCCAGAGTGGGCTGGGTTTGTTTTTCCTGTGTATTGTCTGAGTTCCTGCCTGCTGCTGCTCCCCTTGCATGTCCTTTACTTTGTTTTGTCCCACTCCTTGCTGCCCTCACTTTGATGGAGCCCATCCCCATGAGTGGGGAACGAGACCAAGTTTTGGCAAGAGATGGTTCAGGGTATACAAGATGTCATTTTCCTCATCTACATCTCTACTGTCATTCTGCTTCCCACAGTAATAGAGCACTGTTTTATCCATATGGACTTCATCCTTTAGGGAGAAGATGACAATGGTTTAAAAATTATTTTATGGCTTTACATCAAGGCAGGGTTTCATGTGACAATGTCTTTTGGTGATGCTTGCCACAGTCACTTGATTTTTTTTTTTTCCCAGAGTATGAAATCACATTATCTCTGAAGATGAGGAGAAAAGTGTCTTTGCCTTAGTGGTTAATACTGATCCTGGTAGGACAGGGGACAAAGGAGCTCAGCTCAGGTCACAGGTATTTTCATGCAGCATCTCACCAGCAAGACAAGCCTTCCTCCAACCAAATACATTGAAAAGCATTTTACATCCTTCTAAGAGGCTAAAAAAATACCTTGGATGACTCTTGCTTTAAAAAATAGCCACAGTTGCCTTGTGCTGAACTAAGGACATAGCTTGACATAAGGACATAGATTGAACAGTAGCCTGAATTTAGTGATTGATTTCCCTTTTTGGCAGAAATGGTGGTGTTGAAAATTTTTCTGATCTTGAACAGTGAGTTAAGAGGAAAATCTGGTAGAGAGTCCAGGAGAGAAATCAGGGCCTCGAAGTTGGTGGGAGGTTGCTGAATGGGGAGGGAATTTCATCCAAGAAGGTTGGCTTGCCTGTACTTCAGCCTTTTGCCACCCTTCTGTATTTTGTGGCTGTGTTTAAGTAATTTTCTAGTGTAAACTTATGATAATTTAATTCCTTGCATTATTAACTAATTGTAGCCTGTTATTTTAGATGACTGATGGATTAATTTGAGTTCAAGAATGGAGAGTGGTGGTGTTCTTTATTCTACATGATACTTTCCTAAAAGTGGACAAATATATTTGTTCCTGATGTTCTCTCCCCTCTCATTTTTCAGTATTTCTGATTGTTTTGCATAAACCGAAATTTTTATCAAACAACAAATGGCAATGGTAGAAAGCACTGCCTCATGCATTATGGCACAGAGAGAGATACATTCTTTTTCTCACTGAACTCATGCCAGTTTTAGTGGAAGTCATACATATGCAGGCAAGGAATTGGCAGAGGTGTATTCAGGAGCTCTGTTGAATCTGTGGGAGTGTTTGTGTATGTACTTGTGTGCAAAAGAGAGAGAGAATGTTGAAAACTGGGAACAGCATCGTCTGACAGCTCTGTAGTGACTTGTATATTCCTAATTTAACAATTTACTATAAAAGACACTGTGGGATCCTGTTTTGGGATCCCTTGGGACCTCCATTTGTGCACAGCACACTGTTGTTTCTCTGTCTTCTCTAATGTACCAATGTTAGCATTACCTGGGCTGTTCATTTTCAAATTAATTTTGAAGTGAACACACTGTTAATACAACTTACAAATGGACAGCACAGAAACTAGAGTCTTCTGATTTTTGGTGTTACAGCAGTGGCTATGGTAGTGCACACTGCCCCCTGGTATTCACGCCTGAACGCTGTAACCTGAGCTGGAGAAGCCACACCTAAACTGCTACCACAAGCCATGGATTAAAGCACTGGGAATTCTCCCTGTACCTCACGTGGAACCCTTATGCTCCAGCTCCTTTCCTGACCCCACATATTAGGTGTGGCTGAGGTTAAGATGAACAGGAACAGCTTACACCTGGTGAAACAGTTTCTTGCAGGCTTCTGCAGATGGAGGCAGACACCTGTTCTTTCACTCATTTGTGGGTATTTCCTTTATACCAGTGGTGAATAGGAATATATTTTTTTCAAAATGAAGGTTATAATCTCACCAAGGGAAGGAGTTTAGATCTTTGACATGCCCCTATGATTACCACAGCAAACTCTGATCTGGTTGCCACACACTGCTTGCTGTTCTCCTCACAGTCCTACAAGGCCAGAATTGCTCAAATCTGTGAATTATTTAGACCTATTGGACAGTCATATTTTCTTTGTGGGAACCAATGTGATGTAAAAAGAGGAAGTACTCTTGTAGCTCATGCTGTGTTAAAGCCAAGTCAAAGGTGACTGCAGGACAGGTGGTCCTACCTCACTACCTTCTCATTTTTTCTGCTATACTCTTGTTACTTGAGGAGCAATTGAAACTAGTTTGACACAGAAATCAGAATAAACCTGCATCATCAGTTCTTTGACAATCCCATTGTGAGAGGTTGCCTCCCTTTAGATGCCAGGGAGGGCTCAGTGTCTCTGTATTGCCCTCTCTTTCTTCTTCTGTACTCATTCATCATTTCTTCTCCACATGCTGTAACGCTGCTGAGCAGGGATCCTGAAAGAACATGTGCTTCAACAGTGCCCTAGAAACCTAGAGTGAGTTTTACTAATCAAAGAGCAACAGAAAAATGTTGGGAATTCAATAAAGAGAAGCCTCAGCAAGAATGTGAAGACTGAATAAGAATTCACTCTGCTAAGCCATCCTGAACCCAAATCTTGATTTGTTTTTACTTTTCCAAGAGATGTTTCCATTCTTTGGTTGCTTGCAGTTATCACAAAGGGATCTGTACAGCCTTAAGCAATAAGGCAATGTTAAGAAAGAAAGCAAAACTACTGAGGCAGCCAACTTCCAGTCAGACATCTAAGAGGTAATTAAAATGCAGTCCTTCTGGATAGACAGTGTGTAAGAACATTCTATTATCATACCAGTGGAATAAAATCTTCCAGGGATATAAGAACTGTGACAGTGAGTAGTGCACGTGCTCTGCTTCCCTGTTTCTGGCAACAACTGGTACCAGGTGGGTTTTCAATACAGCACAGAGCATGAGATGAACACAGCACAAATCATTGCATGCAACAGCATTTCCCATTGGTAGCAAGAGTAAAGTCACTGTTTAACCAAGGGTTTTATAATACTTTTTCTGAGTTTTTTTTAGCTGTAAATTGTAGCCTCATATATTTTTTGTAGTCCCTATTTTCTCCTCTTTATTTTCCCCCCAAGTTGAAAGCTTTTCTGCTTGTAAAAGTATTAACTGCATACGACAATTAAAAACTTCTAATAAAAGAAAAAGTATATGCATTTTACAGAAAAATAAAATGCACAGATGAAACCAATCTAAGTAGCAGATTGTAACTGTATCTTTGGCATCACCAATTTGTGTATCTATAGGTATCCAATTCCTTTCATTCCCCATTATAAGCATAATTGTTCTGAAGAACAGAACGACTTTTATCTGAAACCAGAAAGGTAAAAATAAAGCTTTTAGCTGTGCACATTGTAAAGAATTTAAAAGACTTTTTTAAAAGTACTTTTTATCCAGCCGTGTTGCATGAATAAAAGGAAAATTATTTATAACTTTCTCTTTTTTAATCATTGCCTTTCCCTCTTTTTGGTATATCAAAAGCACAGGCTCCTTCTTACATTTTGGTTTTCATTTGCTAAGATTAAGTGTTTGATTTTTTTTTCTGTTTCTCTTTTTTTTCTTCTTCTTTTCCTTGTTAATGTTGTTTCTGAAGCTCCGTGCTATGTCCATGTGCTCCTAAATATTATAACTAATTTTTCAGACATACAGATCCATTGGCACATGCCAGTGTTAGTCTTAAAAAACAAGGCTTACTGTGCACAGCATCAAAGCATGTCCATAAAAAGATTAACCAGGGCCTGAGTGTGAGCAGGGAGATACAGCTCTGCCCTGGCTCTGGCCAGCTGTGACCAGGTCTCTTCATTTCTTCTTCCCTTTCCCCAAGTACCTCCCTATCAGTACAATGTGATGCTTTCCTGATGTAAGAGAAGTTGGAAAGTGCTGCCTTGGGAAGAGTATGAGGCAAGCAGGGCCCCCCATGATCACTGATTTCACAGGCAACCATCACATTAGATTTCAGACTTACTTGGTCCACTGAAATAAAAGTGTACTTCACAAGGCCAATACTGCAGACACAGCAGATCACAACTATATCAACTTGCTCCTTTCAAGTTCTCAGTTTCCTAAATCATTTCAAGGTGCAGAAACAGCATTCTTCTTTATTTTCTTTTTAATTGGTTCTGTGAAAAGGTCTGGATTTTACAGGAAACTCTGTAGCACCATGGCATGACAGGGTCAGGGAGCCCAGGTCATCGTCTGTCCACTTTGGATAAAAGAGATTTGAAACTTTTTTTCAAAAGGATTGGTTTATCAAAAGGATGGGAGGCTCTCCTGGACTGCAGGGCCTTTTCCAGGAGGCAGGCCTGCATCTGATCTGTTTTTCCACCCTCTGTCAATCGGCAGCAGTGCTTTGCTGCTCAGCGGCACCATTAAATTTCTGGCAGTGGAGACAGAGATAGCTGCAGGTTTCCCTTGAAGTCTGTCCAAGCCCCCTTTGGCCAGACCCATGAGCTATGCACAGAGAGATCTCTGGGTCCCTTGGAAACAGAGTAAGCCTGAAACATTTCTCCAGAATTTATTAACTTTTTCTACTGCTTGACATTCCTTTAGTGGCTTGGCCCCCCTGGATTTCACACTGCTATCTTTACTGGCTGCTCAGAACCTTTATAGTTTTGTGGTTAACATTAATAACAGAATATAGAAATATCTGGTTTATATTTGAAGTCTGTGAATAAATCAAGATGACATCTGTGGGTACCCAGCCCCCTCCCTGGCACCAGCACATGCTGCTCTTGGGTGGCTGCTCCACCTCTCTCTGTCCTGCCCCAGGACCTTGGCACAGATGCTGGAGTGCACACCTGACTCTGGGCCCTCAGACCCACACGTGCACCATGGCTCTTGTCTGCTGCACTGCTGCTTTTTTTCCTTATTTCTCTTTCCCACTGTGAGACTAAGTGGGATGTGTTTGTTCCTTGTCAGTAGGAAAGAACACTGACCACAGCAGAAGTGAGTTTATCAGAGGATGTGTCTGACCGAGTCCATGGGGTCCAGATGATGACAAAGTTCACAGAAATATCTCAGCTCCACACTTCCTATTTCCCATTACAATTATTTATCAGTTGGTCTTCCCCTGAATAGTAAAGGAATTATAGAGGATGCTTTTTAGTAAAAAAAAAAAAAAAAATTAAAAAAATAAAAAAAGCCTTGCAATTTTTCAGCATAAGCCAGATTTACGAAAATTATAATTACAGCATTAAATTCTGTCATTGCAGTCCTATATTAACTCTGTTGGAAAAATTGTATCCAAGAAGCTCATAGGAAACTGATACTAAACTCTTAATCTCCATTCATTTCAAAGAGTAGCAAATCTGTATCATATCCTGAAGAGATGCTGATTTCTGTAGCAGTTTCTCTCCCAGAACACTGACCAAGTTTAGGAGCACTGATTTTTTTTCCAGAGAGGGAAATAAAATTGTCAGGTCTTTGCAACAAACTTACTGAAAGTTTGGATCAAGTAATGTCTATTCCCCAATGATGTTTTGCACCTCATATTGGAATGGTCTCTTTTCTGCTCTGGCTTCTGTGAACCACTCCTCTCCCCAAAAGGCAATGTTTTGATTTAATAGCCAAAGAATGAGTTGAAGAGGGCAAAGGGTTCCTTGATGCCAGTGAGATAAATGGAAGGCAATATGCTTCAAGGGAGGTCCTGCAGTGATTTACAGCAGACAGCAATTGTTAATAGGCCAACATTAGCTTTCCACTTCTCCAATAAATGTGTCGGGCTGGAATGCAAGTGTGCAGCCCCACTGTCAGCTTTATGGCCCAAGGAACTTATGCTATTGAAAGCACAACAGCTTCCTCAGCCCACTTGTGTTGGCTGCCAAACTTTCTCCTTGATCAACCTCTTCCCTTGATGACCCTTCTGAGGGTTGTTATTCTCTGTGCTCTCTGTTCTGATGTCTGTGCATTGGCTGTGCTCAGGCCAGTGGGTCTGTGGCAGAGAGAAATACACAGAAAAGGGCTGTGCAACAACTTTAATGTCTGCAAGCAAAGGTCAGGGATTGCCTCAGCTTGGAGCTTTCTTCAGGTGGTGTGTGTGCTTGCATGTGTTTTTGTGTGTCAGTGCTATTGTTAGCTCACTTGGTAAGAAAATGCCACAAATATTTATGAAAATGCCTAGCAGGCAGCACAGATTATGCTGAGAGTCAGACTCCTTGTTGTTCCATACTTCTTTTGAGATGTAGATAAAATCCTTTAAAATCTGTCAGCAGCCTTCTCTTTTCTCATGGCCCAGAGGCCTCTGATGCTGTTTATTGTCATGTGGAACTGCTTCCAGGTAGGGCATGTGAACCTCAGTTGTGTCTCTGGTATGCTCCTGTACCTGTCAGTGGTGCAGCTGCTGAAGAGGCAATACCCTTCAAATGATCCCTTCTCCCATGTCTGGACTTTCTTTGCTACTGGATTCCCAGCTGATTAAGGCTCCTGTCAGTGGAGATGGGGCATGCTGAGCTGGACCTCGTGCATTACCAGAATGTGGGAAGAAGTATAAAGGGAATTAGAACAAGATGGACACATGTCAGAGAAGGAATTTTTTTTTTCCTAGAAGTTCACCAGTGAGGTGAGGGCATGGAGTCTGAGAACAACAGCAGTGAAAGTCAGCTAGGGCAAAATAAATGCTTAAAGAAGTTCAACCTGCAGGCAAAGGTGTAACATCATGTACGTGACAAAGCTGTTGACTGTTCCCAAGAACAGTGTCATGATGAGTAGTCTGGGCTGGTTCCCACATACCAGTGAACCTTCCACCTGCCCATCCCAGCTCTGCCCAGGTGTAATCTAACCTAAGGGCTTCCCTGGGATGTCTGCTTTGTGTAGAGACTGAAAATCTGAAAACGTGGACAGCCCTCCAGAACAAAACCCTACTAAACCACTTCAGCCATTACCCAGCTTTCCCTTTTGAGAGCAGGGAAGGTGCAGGATGGAGCACAAGTACCAGAGGGCAGGTGCACTGCTGGGTGCTTTGTTCAGGTCTTCTGTTGATGGGACAGGGCTGGGACTGCTGGGCAGGTGAGGTAATGCAGAAAAGATTTTGGGGATGCATGTTTGTCTTTCTGCACCAGTAAAAGCTCTCTATTTGACTGTCTTTAGGGCTTTGATATTGGGGGAAGAGATGTTTTCCTGTGGGGAGGAGGAGCAGATGAATTTGACAGCTGCTTAAAGTGGAGCATGCATTAATTTTTAAAATGTTTCATAATTCATTATTTTTAGTCTATTTTAAAAAAAAATTAAAATGTTGTGCCCACAGATACACTGAAGTTGTTGTATTGATCACATATGGTGAATTCCCAGAAAACAAAATCTAGTATCTCTTATTTCCTGAAACTCACTGTCACTGAAATTGAAGCTAGAAGAAAGGAAGGAGGAAAATATATAAAAATACTGTTCAACTTATAAATGAGATGGTATTTTCTGATGGGAAAAAGTCACAGGTTATGGAGGAGGTAACACAAGCTTCATTTTCATGTTAGTAATCTATTCACTACATAAAATTGTTTAGGAGAGGTGTTTGGTGGTGATAGCAGAGATCCTTTCTTGCTCTCTCCATGTACCCCCTGCCTTGTCAAGCCCAAAGCAGCACATTCCTGCATGCTGGATGTCTTAGCCCCCGAGGAGACCAGGTTTCCCTGCCCTAAGGAAAAAGGGAATTTCCTGCCTCAAGTGCACTGCACTCAGAAGTGACCATGCTGAGCAGAAGTGTGCCTCTGTAGGCACAACTCATTCAGAAATACTGCTCTGAATCACAACTTTTAAGAAGTGTTTGCTCCTATCCTTGGTGCAGCTCGGCAGTGACTCGAGCAGGATTCTGCTTGCAGCAGAGACACTGCAGTTCTGGGACATCTCTTGGAAGATGACTGATAATTGAGCAAAACCCAGAGAGAGAGGGAACCTCTCCTTTCCTCATGAGGAATTTTCTAGGCTTCAGTGTATGCTTGCTGCTACTGCAATGCCCTGAGGACATGCAGTATCTGGGAGTTAATGTGGAGTTGTATGGATTAATAACTGTTCAGTTTTCTAATGTGGCAATGTGAAAAAAAAAAATCCTTAATGGGGATTATTGTCTTGGTTGTGTAAATATGTAGTTAGCTATACTTAAAATGCATTTTATCAGCCTCTTTGGAATCATTGCATTCTCTCATGTAAATATGTATTTAGGGCATTTTTAAAATGCAGGTTTTTGCCCTGATTATGTAAATATGCTTGTACACTAAAAATGGCAATTTCTTCTTTGCCCTCCAAGCCCCCCCTTTTTTCTTCTTTAGAATATGTAAGTCAATTTCATGCTTAAGAAAGTGAGAAGTGCTAGTACAGGATGGCTGAGAATATTTAGGGCAGGTCCTATGCAGCCTTTCTCAAAGAGCCTGTCAGTCCACCTAATAGAGCTATCTCTGCATTCCAGTCCTTGTTTTTTGCTGAGCCTGTTCATTAAGACTGTCAAAACTACCAGACTGGAAATTACTAGGCTGGCATTTTGGGCACAATCGACACATTTTCTGTACCTTGTGAACTGGAATACAAAGCTTCCTTTATAGAAATATAATGTTCTGCTAATGACAGTACAGATAGTAACCACAAATTTCATTCCTTTACATCAGAGAGAACTTGGATTCCTTTATCTTGTCTTCAGTCCTATTAATCCCTTTTTTTTTTTCAATATTATCATGAGTCAGTTCATTGTGATTAATCATATTAATCAAATTTCAAGAACAAAAGGAGCTAGTTATGACACCTGGGTGGAAATAATTTCATTTTTCTTAGCCATCTCAAAGTATGTAAGATGTCATCTAGAGACAGTGGAGAAGGACCAGTACCTCTGAGGAGTGAGCCAGCCCATCCTAAAATAGGTGAGGACTCTGCTGGGGAGTTGTGTGTCTCCTTTGACTATGGAAAAAACCTAGGCCAAACTTTGAGGCAGGTGAAAGAAATCCTGTCATTTCTGCTCACTCAGTTTTATGGTGCCTAAACTCTGTATAGGGGCAAAGACTCCTCCTGGCTACCACATGGGGAGGATTCCTTTGGTGGTCCACCTAAAGGTCCTGGTCTCAGACAACCCAGAGCAGCTATGACATTAGATTGCAAAGTGTCCCTTCCTCCCTCCCTCCCTTTCTTCCCTTCCTTCCTCCTTCCCTTCCTTCCCTTCCTTCCCTTCCTTCCCTTCCTTCCCTTCCTTCCCTTCCTTCTCTTCCTTCTCTTCCTTCCCTTCCTTCCGTCCTGCCTTCCTTCTGCCTTGTCCAGGTAGAGCTTGCCATTCTTTCACCCCAGGATGCAGTGAGAACATTTCCAGGGGTCTGGAAATTACTCTCAGTCCCACTGCTGACAAGCCAGCAGCTGGTTTGGGTTGGCACAATGCTGCAGAGAGAGCTGTGTTTGCACAGTGCTGTCTCTGCCCTGTAATTCCCATGGGATCCATGCTGGAGCAGCTCAGCTGCTCTCCCCACAGATAACTGAGTGCACTGTAGTTTGCTACACTGGCTGGAGCCTTTATAACCTGTCCTGATGGCAGAGGAACTTTTGGTGTAGTGTGTCAGGTCCATTTCAGTGCTAACCGGGTGATCCACAAGATAAAAAATGAGGCACTCACCCCATCCATCCCATAACCTGCTCTGTGCACCTGCATGCTTCTTCAGTTGTATTTGGCCTGGTTCCTAATGTTCCATCTCCCCTTTGAACATATGGGGCTATAGAGGGAGGGGAGAAATTTATGGAGAGAAGAGAGAAAGCTAAAAACAGGAAATTAGAAAATGTTTATTAAGAAAAAGCAACAACCAAATTCTTATTAAAAAAAAAAAAGAAGAAAACCTACAATACTCTGTAGTTTAGACACAGGCTTTGCTGTTGCTGGCATGTTTATTCACTGGGGTTTTCCATCATCATTACCATGTGGTGCATTCTGATTGCTCTCTGTTTTGTGGGTTTCTATCCAAGCCTCAGATAGCAAACTTTTAATTTTGGGACCTCCCTTTCTGTTCTCTCATCTTTGTTGAGTGAGTTATGGTACGAGTTAAATAAAATTTTGTTTGCATGGTAAAGGGAAAGGAGGGACAACAACTGACTGCATTTTGAGCCCTGCAGGCAGATCTTTAGCTGGTGTAAATTTTCACAGCTTCAGTGACTTCAGCAGAGCTCTTAGCAACATCCAGTGGCTGAGGAACTGCCTCCTGGTTTTTGCTTTCTCTGTTGAAGGCCTGCTGAGAAGCCCAAATTAGCAGCCAGATGAGAGAGAAAGAACAAGAGTGGTGACACAAAATATTTTTTGTCATTTTAAACAGAAGATCATTGAGGTAAATGCCTTCATCCTCGAACATTTAATTTTTGGTCACTGTCAGCAGTTGTCACTGAATCAAGTTATTCTGCAAAATGGGGTATCCCCATACTCTGATGAATAATATTTTAACCAGACAAATGCACAGGCAAAATTTTGTTTAAAATAAGAGAGAGTGGGTGATGAAGAGGCTTCCTCTTAATTTGTTGTTTCTTAAAGGTTTCAGACTGGAAATTATGCCCATAAAGCTGTGAGCACCATCTTTCATAAACAAATCAATGCATATTTGAAAAACTCTGGACATAAGAAAACCATTTACCCAATGGAAGAATCTTTCTGTTGGCTTGGTGGCCCTTGGATGAGTTCAGAAGAATCTTTTCATAAGCAGAACATTCAGGATGATAACTTCCTTGCTTCAAAAGAGAAAAATTGTGGTTGCCATGGGAGTAAAGACCATTCCATTTGAATATCAGCTGCTAATGTCCTTGGAAATGTGCCCTTCAGCCAGAGCATGTGCTTGCTTTACTACATGAATGGTCTTATTTCTGGTAGCATGAGTTGAGATATCAGTGGGGAATTCAAGCTTATTTTTGTATTCAGGTACATTGATTCAAAAAATTTAAATCTAACTACTAGAAAGATTTTTCATCCTGGGAAAAAACAGTTTTAAAACTGTTACCACCCAAACCAGGGAATGCATTTTTCAGATTTCTTGATACCTAGATTGGTTCCTGGTTAGTAAATCCTACAATTTTCAGGATATATATTATGTAATAATAAACTATCTGTGAATGAATTTAAAATGCTATATTTAGATGCCTTTTTGAGTATCTGTTGAACAGTTCTTCAATGGATTAGGAGAACTATTTTTCAATTTATTAGTGGGACCACTACTGTGGTAGTGGTGAGCTGGACAGAAGGTTTAGTAGACTTACTTCAGCTTTATTCTTATAAAGCATCATTACAGCATAGGGCTCAATATCAAAAATTCTTGGTCTGCAATAACTAGATGACCCAAATCTCTAAAAGTTAAGCTAATAGAATATTTCTCAAAAAGGAAAGGGAAGTGTATTAAGGAGAGAGGGGTAACAAGAGAACCCAGAGAAGAGGAAGTATGGACAAAACATGTTGAAGAAGTCCATGTGTGCCAATAGTCATTGCTCAGGTTCAAAGAGACATCTTTGAGCATCCAATATCTTTCTTATTGGCTGTCTTTGTGAAGATGTTTGCTGCAGTTTATGGAAATGCAGGCTACTAACAAATTGCCTTGAAGACATACTCATTGAATGGATCTAAGAACATTTGCCAGGGGGAATGAAAGTTATTACTGAAGACAATCAAAGCAAATGCAAGAGAACAGACATTCATCCTGCACCTTTGCTGAAGACCTGCTCACAGCAAGGAACTCAGATTATCAGGTAGCCCCAAGAACTACACAGTCTCCTGGACAGACACATGATACAGTGCTTATAGGTGACCTGTTCCCCAGCCACAGCTTTTCTTCTGATCTAGAAAATTTATTATTTGGTCATTATCTGGTTTTTGGACTATGTAAGAGACTAGAGAATATCAATGCCTTGATTTGCAAAAGTCTCTCTTCTTAGGCACACTTCTGAATATCTCAAAAAGTTCCTGTAACTATTCACAACACATCTTTGATTGCCATAATTAATAAAGCTTATTGTTTTCATTAAGTTCAGTAGGATGTTGATGGTCATTACCAGAGTGGGTAGGAAGGGGGAAAGGAATGTCAGGATTTTTTCCTGTTGCTTTTCTTGGGAGCTATGCCTAGAAGTAATAACAAGGCTGATAATTTATGTTTCTGTATTTCCTCTGTATGGCTCAAGTTTAAAGGTTTTCTAGGGAAAGGAATACCACACAGTGGCTGGAGTAATTCAAAATCAGGATTCTTTTGTGGGAGGTATCCTGCCCATGCCAGGAGGGGGCCATATGGCTGGGGCTAGGTGATCTTTAAGGTCTGTTCCAAACCCTTAACATTCTATGATTTCATGATTCTTCCTCTGACTCATTACTCCCCCACTGGCAGTTACCAAAAAGGTATCTGCAAAAGGGGCATCCAGCCAATGTCAGAGGAGGGGAGTGAGTCTTACTCAACATTTATTAAGCAGTTTGAGATTGAAGAAGAATTTTACACAGGTGGACAACCAGTTTGTGTTCCTGTATATCATTAGACATCAACAAGATCTTCTCAAGGCATAGGGGATTTCCCTGTGTGGCTGTTGATCAAGGCCTCTCCATTCTCTGTCTAATCCCAAGACAGTTGGCTTTTTAAGTCCTCTGTTTAATTCTGCAGGGGCTGAGAGGCAGAGTGCTGGTTCTAGCTCTGCCCATGCTTGTGCCACTTTCATGGCTGCAGTCATGGGGACTGACTGAAGCTACTCCTCAGCAGGATAGACTGAGAAATGTGAGTTTCCTGCATAAATTTTAGGAATATTGTGTTACCTCTACCATGTCTGGGTGATCCCGTCTCCTGGCATGGGATTGGACTTGCATAACCTTTCAAAGTCCAACCCAAAATGTTCTGTGATTCTGTGACATTCACTTGCCACTTGAGTCTGGACAGGGTTTTCTGCCATTTGAGCTGTAAACAGCTCCTGTGCAGGAAATGTTAGCCAAGTGTCACATTAACTGAACTGATATGTCAGCTGGAATATCCTGTCAGATAAACACAGCGAATCCTCATTCTAGTTGTTATCACACACAGTATTCGCACTGATCTGGTTGGTAGGTGGTGATTGCCCATCTGTGTTACCTGCTGGAGAAATTTTTTTGGAATAATGCCACTTTATTAGAAGTAAAATCCAAAGATGTGGCTAATGGCTGCTAACAGGTGTCTGTAAAATCTAGGAATTGAGCCAGCCATTGTAAATTCAGGAGCCAACCTAATTTGTACCAAACTGTCACAGAAATCTTGAGCTAGATTATTTAACTTTTGGATTTAAGCATTGGGTTTATGTTCAATCATTGCTTAGTGGTGTCAGCTGAAACTGAGGGAGAAGTTCATCACCTAGTGCTTCTCATTGGGTAGAAGACAGTAGTGCTGTGAGTGTACTAGAAAGAAGCAATTCCCATGAAACCCCCAAGGATATTGTGTGCATGCAGCTGGAGGGGAGAGCATGCCAGAAGGCATTAAGCAACTGCCAGAAATTTCAAGAGTTGATAGAGGCTTCAGCAAAAGGAGAACTTCAAAATGTTTGATCTCATTTGGACAGACTCCAAATGGTAATGCTTACCTGAGCTGATCCTCACTGTCTTCCCTCTCCATTGATAGAAAATTACTTTTAAAATCCAATTTCATAGAACAGCTTGTTTGGAGAAATGTAGTTGTTTGTTGGTTGAATTCTAACCAGACTAAGTGTAGCTGGGGTCCCTGAGACTGCAGTCTCCAATGAGCTGGGTTGGTACAGGAGACACTGAGTGGAGGAGGAAATTGGATGGCAAACTGAGTCTGTCCTTTAGTGAGGTGGGAGATAAGCACATCCCTGGAAGTCATCTTGTCTCCAACTCTAACCAGAGTGGCAAATGCATTTTGAATACTGCACAAACACAGTGGGAAAACAGTTTCTTTTGGAGAAACTTCAGACAGTTGGCTCTCGGCAGGTCTTTGAACAACTGAAGGAGCAAATGTGTGCAGTGGGTATCTGACTGGGAATGACAAGTTTTCTCTTCCAAATTATAGGCAGGAGGGTGATGTCATGCTATAATAAGGCATGTAGACATGCTGGGTCAGAGTTTGCAGCTTCCAAATGTAGAAAGAAAGATGCAAACATGAAGGGCAATGTACTCCACTGGAATTTTCATTCCAGAAACACGGACACGGTACTTTGCCAATGTCCAAAAAGCAACTGCATAGACGTGAGACCTTTCAGATTTAGGCAGCATTATCTCAAATCCCATTCGAAATGTTTTGCTGATTGTTTCTTTTACCATTTCCCCCCAGAAGATTAACTTGTGTTCGGGTCCTCCGAAGGCGCTTTTGTGAAGCTGCTAATTGCAGAGCTGAGGAAAACGGGTCACACGGTACACTCAGCACTCCCTAATTAATGCACAGCAGCACAAGCTCGCGTCGGAACGGCTGCACATTCAGCTCTGGCTGACTGAACGCTAATGACAGCACCTACTGTCATAAGCCAATACTGGTAAAGAAAGCGAAATAGCCTGTTAAAACCCCAAATGGGTGATGAAAGTTCTACATCATCCAGATCTTTTAATGTAATTGTGTAATGGCACAGACTGGCGCTCAGCCTACCAGCGTCCATTTAATTAGTAAATAAAACACTCTGAAGGCCTTGGCTATATCATGACACACTTAGAAATCCGTCTGAAAGTTCTTGGCTACATCCATAAACCCAACCAAAAGTTTATGACTGGCGGTAAAAGTCCTCGTCTGAAAGTGCATGGGAAGATGTGCTTTATTTCTGCATTTCTTTTATTTTAACATGTGTCTTAGATAGCATTTCCACTGCTAGTTCATATATTTAAAGGACCTTTATTTTCACTATATTGCTTTTGAGCCACTTTGAGCTTTCTCTCTTGTGATGTCCACATCTCAGTCTGTGACTTATATGGAAGGCAGCTGTGCTGCCCTATGGGTTATGCAGTTCACAAAAGGCAGCTTCTGTTGAAGGCTTTGTAAGGCTGCAGAGGGGCCATCTGAATTGCTTTTTATGATCAATTCTGACAAAAAGAATTGGCTGGAGGATATTGCCAACCCAGCACTTGTTACTGTAACTACTTGAAATGATATTTTTTCTGCAATGTTTAAGCCTGTGTTTTCTTTTCATCTCTAAAAAATTTATTTGACCTCTGTAAAAATTCTATTGTGAATTTAGAAGATATTTAGCTGCAAACCTCAAATATGTTTTATATTGTGTTCTTCTGAACATAAGCAAAACTGTTTTGTTTTCCTTTCCTCAAAAATGCTGACCCTGAATAAATAGCTCACCGTTTTTGTCTTTATTTTTGGCTGTGATCTAATTAATCTGCATTTTCCCCTCAGTACCCTGCTGTGCCTATACTTTTCCAGGGCTGTTGCCCACCACACCCTCGGCAGCATGAGAGATAGGGAAGATCAGTATAACCATCTCTTGTGGCTTCCCCTCCTGGGCAGGGCAGGAGCTGAAGCATGAGCTGGTGGTGGCTTCTGCCCAGCTCTAGGCAGGCAGTCACAACTCTTGCCAGTGGCTGCAATACTTGATTTTCTGCTGGAGAGATCCCTGGGCACCATGTCTCTATGGAAATGGCATTACTTTGACTTGGGAGATGTTCCAGTCAAGGACAAATGTTTTCAGCTGCAGTGTTTCTCCTAGGATTAGCAGCATCCCTTTGTGATGGTTATGGTGAGTTACTCTGCCAGCCCTGGGAGCCCTCAAACCTTTTCTATGGGGAGCCTGTTGACATGTTCCTCTGGTCCTGTGAGCTACACATTTCAGATTTTATGGTATAGTTGGAAAAGAATGGTGGTCATAAGATCAGAAAATGGTTGAGGTTAAACAGGACTTCTGGAAGTCATCTCGTCCAATCCTCCCTGCTCAAGCAGGGACACCTACAGCCAGTTGCCAAGACTGTGTCCAGATGGCTTTCAAATATCTCCAAGAATAGAAACTCCAGGGCCTGTTCTTCCCCCAAGTCATTGTATTGGTTTGGCATGGCCTGGCTTTTCGTTGCAGGGGGGTCCCAAAGGTGACTCCTGTGAGAAGCTTCTGGAAGCTTCCACCAGGTCCAGCAGAGCCAATGTCTGATGGCTTGGAGATGGACATGCTGCTGGCCAGGACTGGGCCAGTGAGAGAGGCTGATAACGCCTCTGTGATGACAGATTTTAAAAAAAAAATCAAAAGAAAGTCAGTCCAGCTGTGGCAGGGGAAGGTGATTGAGTGACTATTGTAGGTACCTGGTGTTGGGCCAGTATCAAACCACAACAGTCATATTTAAAGGCTATGATATTATGGCATGAAGCTGAGTCAGGGGAGGTTCAGGTTAGTTATCAGGGAAAAGTTTTTCACACAGAGGGTGGTTGGGCACTGGAAAAGCCTCTGCAGGGAAGTGCTCACAGCACCAAATCTGTCTGAGATCAAGAAGTGTTTGGACAATGCTCTCAGTCGGAGGGTGAGATTGCTGGGGTGTCCTGTGCAGGGCCAGGGGTTGGACTCAATGATCCTGATGGGTCCTTTCCAACTCAGCTTATTTTGTGATTCTATGATTTGAAAGGCAGATTCACCAGGAAAGGGGTGTGAGGGAAGGTAGAGGGAAGGGGCCATTGAGTCTTTCCCCATGCCAGCAGCTTCGCACTCTGGTGCTGCAGATGGAGCAAGGGCGTTGTTGTCCAGCTGTAGGGACAATGCAGACACTTCCCAAGGAAGGCTGTAGGGAAAGCTAGAAACTAATTTTAGCTACTGTGACTACATGAGCAAGTAGCACACTGCAAAAGCAGACGACCAGTTGGTGCTGAGAACTGATGTTATCGCCATGCACACTCTGACAGTTTACTATGAACTAACTCTGGTACTGGGGAGCTGCATGTCCTTTCCTGGTGAGAGAACACTGAGTGCACTCATGGGAAATGTCTTCCAAATAAACTTCAAGGTAGAAAATATCCAGTTCAAAATCTCCCACTCTGTTATGTGACTCAAAATCTGGCAAGTGAAAATGACAGGTACATTTGTTTCCAAACCATACCCTTAATTTAAGCCATATCAATAATGTAGATGCACCCAGAGAGGACAGCATCTCTTAGATGTTTTAGGAGACAAAAGCAGACACAGACATTGCTGAAGTTTTCCCTTCTGTGAATGATCATTCTTTTGGGGTTTTTTAGTTTTCTTGTTCTGGGTGTTTTTTTTGTGGGGGGGAAGGGGTGTTGGTTTTGGTGGTTTTTTGTTTGTTTTGCGTTGGGTTTTTTTGGTGTTTTTTTTCACTTTATGGGAGGTTATGAGTGTCTGAAAGTTCAGAGGTCAAAATGCTGGTTGCTTGGGAGCAATGTTCGTAGGAATCTGGCTGCTGTAAATTAAAACTATGTCACCATTGTAAAGCAAGGAATTCTCAAATAGGCTGTAAAAATAGACACAAGGCATTAGTAAAACAAGTATGAATTGAGGCCATGCTGTTTGCATCCTTCAAACTCACCACTGTGGTGTATAGAACTTGAAGAATCTCACTGTCAGATAACTGCCACATGCTGTGCATTGTATATAACTGGAGCGGAA
>VZRX01015380.1:0-17996 GCA_013398075.1 Notiomystis cincta | reverse complement strand
AAATGAGACAGGCACACCCTTTGTGACTTTCATTTCTTAAAAAAATATTTCTCACTCTTGGTAATAAAAACTTAGAAGTTTGAGATTTAGATCTGCTTATTATTGTAGGGTTGCTGACTCTTAGTTTTTTAAGAACTTGTAAACAGTTTNTGGTCTATTGGAAGGTTCCCTGTCCATAGCAGAGGGCTTGGAACAAGATGATCTTTAAGGTCCCTTCCAACCCAGGCCACTCTTTGATTCTATGATTTGAGGTCCTCCAAATGCTGAACCAATGGCTTGTGTTCTTTTGGTAGGAAAAATGGGAGGTTTGGCCATTAAGAGCAAGAGCTCAGAGGAATAGAAGCAAGGCAGAGGAATGAACAATGAGGCTTGAATACAGATTGTTAGTTCTGAGGTTTGTATTGATTTAGTGTCTTTAATTCTTAATTTAGAAGTGATTGCACTAATGTGTGAGCTAAAAGGGAGGGAGGACAGGGCAAACTGTGCAAACAAAAAAAGCAGGAAGGATGGGATAGCAAACTAGAATTCTACTCCAAGTGAAGTCTGGGATCCTAGAGCCCATGAAGACCCTTTCTTGATGCCATGGGAGTGAGGATTTCAACCACAGAATTTAAGGAGGATTCAGGAACAACATCAAAAGTCGACACAACTTAAAGAGACTCCTTTTTTTTTTCCCCTTTTTTTTTTCTCAAGCAGATTCACACTGGTAAAAGACACAGGAATATGCTTACCTAGGCTTTGCCACTGCAATATTTCAAGTCATAGAAAAAGAGCAGTATCTTAATTGCTGAATCCCACTGGACAGTAAATTAACTGAAAGTTAGTTAATAAAATCCACATCACCATTTGTGTGGCAAGCTGCCATTTAAAAATACTCATTGGACCTGTCTATCACTGCTGTGTTTAATCTTTCTGAATTCTGAATGTGCTGGCCCTCTTGGGATGCTGGATGGCCTTTTTCCTGGTGTTCTGAATCTCCTGCAGAATATGAGCGTATCTAACTAAATCAGCATCTTAACCAAAACAGTCTCATGACTGAATAATGGGGCTTACACCACTGTGTCTCATTGTAGCATCACTAGAGTGACATAAATAGAAAAGGAGCAGGATTCAGCCCTATGCTGCTTTCAAGTAGTTTTGCAGTTTCCTTGTCAATCTGTTGGTACTGCAGCCTACATGTAGGGCAGTCTATTTTCTCCAGTACTTTAACAGAGTCACACTAATTATGATGAGATCCACTTGGGTGTCTATTGGCATTAATTAAGGGATTGCAACTTTCAGATTAATAATCTTCCATCTTCAGCAGACCCTAAGCGGAGTTATCAGGTACATGAAAGGTAGAAAGCAAAGGACAGGTCAGGAAATATTTTTTCAGCATAAAGACAGTGGCTGACCCTGTTGTTTTCATATCTTCATGCTAACAGATGATAAAAGGTGAATTATTTTCATTTCAGTTTTAATGTCAGATTTGTATCAGCATTTTAAAAAGCATTCAATCCTAGAAACAGTCAACTAGCATTGCTGAAAAGGTACACTTGCAAACAGATGTTCTTGCCAATAGTGTTCATCTGATAAACCTGATTATTTCATCCTTGCTGGCAATAGGCAGGAAAAAGAGGTCTCTGAAGGGTGAAGGAAATTTTGGCATAAGGAGAACATGAAGATATGCTGAGATTATTTCTTTAGTATTTCTCCTAAGTATGTCCCCTCTCACTGGACCTCTTCTCTTGCCCTACTAAGGTTATACCTAAAGGTAAAAAGCAGTACTCATTTATCACACCTGGCATCTGGTGATTTCATAGGGCTGTGGCATCCTGCTGGTAACTTTAGCAGAATAATTCCTTGCCTTCTACTGCATCACTGGCAAGTATCTAGGTCATTGCATCCATGCAGAAGCCTTAGTGGGATTGTTCCTAGACATAGTGTAAAGCATGATTAGTTTACTCATGGAGATCTTGGTATGTGCTTGGTACATCTGTATATGTTGCCCAGTGGAGTCTGTAGGCTCAGACTCTGCCTTGGGGAAATTCTCTGACAGCCTTGTCAGCTGGAAACATCACAGTTATCTTACCCTAAGCCTCAGGAAAATAAAGCCTTCTTGCTGGGCCTGTGGTACCATGGTAAGAGGAGAGCCTCTTTTACTTTGTGGCATCCTTGAAGAGTATCCATCAAGTCTTGAATTTTGGCCTTTTCATTGAGTAGCAAGCTGTGTCCTATGTGCAGTAAAAATGTGAGTTGTTTTTCATTCCAGCAAGGATATCTGTGCTTGCTGCACCCTAACTTGCCCTGTGCTGCTGACCTTGCAAAAACAGCATTTGAAGGACTGTTTATACAACTTTCCTTTGGTGGGTCCTCGGCAGTGCTGCCCACATCTCACAGCAGGGATGTGATGGCACCTCACGTGGTTGGCATGAGCTATGAAAGTAGACTGACTCTGAGATCCAGCTTCAACTTCTTCCATTCTTAATGATGTAGACCCCTCCAGTTTTGACTACTGACAAGAGAAGAACCCACTGGACAGATATACTTTGCCACTGGTACCTGTTAAACAGATACCACATAGGGGTTTTTTACTGAGCAGGTCATATAGAGAAACCATTCCTGATGTCTGTGTTACTCCTTTCACACTGAGAAACCCCCTAAATCCATCTCATTTTATGCAGGGCTTTTGGGTTTTTTTCAGTTTTACAGTTTATTACTTTACCTTATCTCTCCTTACTCATCCTATCCTTTAAGATCCTGCCAGTTAATTGGATTTGTTGCCCATTTTAAAGGTTATTCTGTTATTTGACTGCATTCTACTTGCAGAAAATAGCGTAATCAAATACAAAGCACTTGAGTGCCTGAGAGCTTGTCCATTTTTGCTAAATCTGGTCTATGGGACTAATTAACATTGCTGTTTCAAGCTGCTCAGCAGCACAGGCAAAAATTATTTTTGCTGCTTCAAAAGTAAAGACTTCGGGCAAAAATGGGGCCAAAGCTGGGTGAAGAGTTGAGATGGGGAGATCTGCAGATCTGCTACCCCTGTGGAGCCTGGAGAGCTGAAAACAGCGGCTCCATCGGGGGGAAAAGATGCTTCTCAATCCTTCCTTTGGAAATACTTTCCCTATTTGCCCATTGCTTTTGTGAAGTGGCAGCCACTATGCCTGGCCAGGGCTCTCTACATGGTCAGTAGAAGGACTGGGGCCATTTCACTTCTGCAAGCAGTGTGATGTGTTGCCCTTGGAGACCATCCACTTTGCCTCAGTTCACAGTCAGCCTTCATATACAAAAAGAAATTACTTCTGCTTGTGAGTCCTAACTCTGTTGTATCTCAGCTGCAAGAGCAAACTTAATCAACTCTGAAGAGACTATCTGAGAGCAGTTGTCAGCCAGAATTGATCTAACAGAAGAGCAAGAAAATGATAATCGCTGCTTTATGATCTATTGAGGCAAATTCTCTAGGTAGGTGGTCATGCCAAAGAGTAGTCTTTGAAAAAAACAGGTTATTTTATTGATGCCCCATCTCTTGAACATATTCTGAGAATGGAGGATTAATATTCTGGGAATAATATAGATCAGAAAACAATATAGTTTGTTATTTGTTCAGCTTCAGTTAGATTTTTGTCTCTAGCAAGAAGAAAAGGGAGGGAGGTGTGGGGGCGTATTACATGTGTTGCATGGCATGCATTCAGTGCTGTAATGATGGTTAAAAATTCTTTGGCCTTGGAAAACAGCCTGAGGGATGCAGTGTTATACTTCTTGCTGAACTACAGCTTCCATATGAATGGCATGGCTGTATCTTGACTATGTTATTGATTTTCTCAGGATCACTCCAGTGATGCAAGCGAACAAATGTGGCTTTCTTACTAGATACTCAGCAGCAAGCCAAATGCAAAATACCAGTTTTCAAAGCAGTTTATCCTATCCTTTCTAATATGTGAGATGTTCTAAAAGAACCAATGACAGTGCATGCTAAACCACTCAAATTCTGGGCCCCAGACAGTGGACAAATGGGCAGAGTTAGAATTAATCAGTCCTTTCCAGCACTGGTACCACCAATAGATTCAGGAGTCAAAACACTAAAAATACTTTCAACTTCTAAAAGTGGAAGGTTCATCCTAAACCTAGACTTATAGTTTGATATCATAGCATTTATATAGCACATTAAGACAGCTGATCTAATTTTTAGCCACAGGGCTCTTAGAGGCAGGTGAAAGATATTCTGTGCTTAGAAAAATCTAGTGTTGCCCTGATCTAGGTGCCTTGCTATGAGTGTAGGCATGTGTCTTATGGTGTGTCTTGTTTGTGAAGTCCTGTTTGTTGGCTCAATCAGGCCAGCAATTCACATACTCCTGTCTCTGTTCCCAGTGCTGTAGTGTTGACACTGACATTTTAGACTCATCTAACACACATAACTTTGCAGAAAGCCAAAAGATGCTCTGGGCTACCAAGTGGAATCCAAATGAATCTTCATTTCCAAACACATTGTAGGCCTGCAGTGGTATGGCAGGGTTAATATCTTCCCAGAGTGCTTGAAAAACCCAACTAGAATGGTGCTTCATGGTGGGGCTTTTTTAAAGGGCTGAATACAGTAACATTTTAGACCTTTTTTTTTTTCTTTTTCTTTCTCTTCTTTAGACAGTGTGCATAAAGTGAGAGACAAAAAATCCTTGTATGCTGTAAACTCTGATCTAGAAATTGAGGGGGCTGATGTCAGTGGCTGCTGGCAGTGTGTTATAAATGTCATTTCTGGGCTGGAGTTATTCCAGTAGTGAGGGTCCTGCCATTGCAGTCCTGCTGTTAGTCAATACCCATGATTGTAATATGCTAAAACATAATACAGGCCTTCATAAGTGGGTGACAGGAGAGGAGGAACTGTGAGAAATTTCACCCATTGGCTGCTCCTCCCATTGCCTGGTCCTCAGATGGTGTTTGGGCTGAATTACCCTGTTTTGGGTACCTAACTACCAAAGGAGGGTTTCCACATCATAATTGGTTCCAAATCGAAATTTTTAAGACTCTTTGTTCTCTTTGAACAAATTCCAGTTTCAAATTTCAAACAAACAATATTCCTGAGGCTGGAAGCATAAGTGCCATTGACAAAATCAAAATGGTTTGCAGGGAGAACAGCAAGGAAATGTATGCATTGGGCATCTTGAAAAAGGAACAGGGAGCACACCATTTTTCTTAGTTGCAGGAGGCAAAAAAAGTTTGATATTTCTGCTGTAAAGAAGGGAAGGAGAACAGGACACCTATAGAAACAGAACTTAGTTGCTTTGAGATATGCAGGTGCTGGGCTGGAGGAAGAGAACCCAGCCACACATTGGCCATATTCACTCTGAGCCAGGTCAGGGGGGTCCCCATCACACTGACCCAACATTACTCATTGTTTGATTAGTGCTGGAACCACAAACATCCTTTTTTTATTCCACTCTGATTTGCTGTTCACTGGTGCTGACAATTTTTTACTTCTACTAAATAAATAAATAAATAAATAAATAAATAAATAAATAAATGTTGCAGCCCAACTTTTTAAGGCTGTTCCCTCCCTGCCTGTGTGCAGAGGACTGCAGATCTGTGTGCGATATAATGAAGGCCTAGGGGAGAATATTAGCACTTCTGAAAAGAGCTCAGGGAATTCTGGTTTTTGCTCTGACAACTGAAGGCAGAGGAGAGTTTTTCCTTTCATGTTTGTTTTCAGTACATAAAGTGATTGAAAGCGGCTTCCTAAAGAGGAGGATGGGGAAGGAGTGCTGAAAATTTTTAGAATTTCTAATCTGCTGCCTTAATTTTGCTGCTGCTGCACTCTCACATGGAGTCAGAGAGAGGAGCAGAAGATGGGAATGCTGTTTTTGTGAGGAAAGCTCTGCAGGAGAGACGACTGTGGGGAGGGAAGGGAGCTTCTTTGGCCAGACCCAGCAGCCCCAGTGTGCTGAGCCCTGTGCAGGCAGCACAGCTGTGGTAATACCAGCCCAGGGCCACTCTGCTCCCTCCCTCAGCACCCCCAGCCAGTGGGCTGAGCAGCACAGCGCTGGGCCTGGGGCAGGAGAGGGGAAACACCAACAGGAAGGAATGAAAAAGAAAAGGAGGATTGGCTGGCAGCTGTCTTTTGAAGGAATGCTCTCATGTGGGCTGGGTGGATCCACCTGGGTTTGGTTCAATTCTTCATCCTCGGAAGAAAAGCACTCAAATTCCCCAACACAGATGGAGTGGGGGGAGACCTGCTGCAACCACGATGGCACATCAGAGCTAGATTCCCTGTAATGCAGGCCACTTCTATAGTGCCTGCACTCTGGACTCTCTTCTTATTTAGTTAGTTACTTAACTGGCAATACTCAAGTGTCATGCACCCCGGGATAAAATAAACCTGAGTCATCCCTAAAGAGAGGAAGGCAAGGCAGGTTTCTGCAGCACTGCTGCTCAGCTGGTAATGATACCAATATCAAACGTAAAGCGTTGTGGGCTCTGTAGAGCCTGCTCAGAAGCCTGTTCTGGTTTGTAGCATTTGTCAGTAGGAAAAAACCAGCTGAATACTTGTTTGCCCCTCAAAGTGTGCTAGCTGGATATTTTAGAAAAATTGATATTTTTATGATTAACACTGTAAGGATGAGATTGACTAGATCCTGCTCTTTGGTCATTGCCATTTGGGCCCTCCCTACCCATGTCCTGTGGCACTGGGTGCTCCATAAGAATTCACCTGGAGAGGGACCACAGACCCCTGATCCAGTTGCTGGCCAACCTGCAGATTTGCTAAATCCTAATCCAAAACACCTCTCCTGGCCCAAGTCACAAAGTATATTGAGAAGTCCCTCAAGCAACTTTTGGATCAAGTTAGGACTGAGTCCAAAGCCCCTCTACATAACTACAAATCATGCTGTGAGTTTTTGTTTGGCCTGCATCAGGCTATCTGCCCCATCCGGCTTCAGAGAGGAGCTCAATTTCCAGGACTAGTCTGACACCTTCCTTGGCACAAAATAACTGAGACAAGGGGGCCAAGAAACCTGAGAGAGTCCTGTATCTCCCTCTTGCTTTGAGCTCTGAATTGATCCATTTGTTTTGAGTGATGTTGATCAGGATGGTTACCCCAGACCCACTATTAATAATCTGCTATTAATATCTCTTTGGCAAGCATGGAACAGGGTTTCCCCCACTTGCTGCCTTCTGCTTTACTGGACTCTTGCTGAGACTTCCCTATTCACCTGCATATAATCAGTCCACGTTATCACCTCCACATGCAAATTCTGTGTCTTCAGTATGCAGTGCATTGGAAATGTGTAACTGTGACTCTGCTTGATAAGAGAGATGACAAAAAAGTCACCTGGAGCTGGATAGGATAGCCACAGTTGCCCTTACCTTTCAAGTCAGGTTACTTGTTGAATAACAATTCAGAAGCAAGAGCTTGGCATCCTGAAATAACTCACTGCTTTTAGCTAGTTCTTAATGAAAAAGGAAGAACGATGGTGTGTGTTGACATATATATGGCACAGAGAGGACTAACAGCAGCCAGTTAATAATCTTTGTCTCCCTCACTGCTGGCACAGGTTTAAAACAAATGCACACAAAAACCATCCCAGGCACGTGTGCTCACAGATGTCTTTGCATGCAGGCATGGTTTAGCATGAAGAATCACATAAATTAGCAGGATTATAATTACTCTTTTTAATCCTTTTGCTTTGAACAAACAAGCTTTAATCAGCAGACGGGAAGCCCGTTTAAAACCTGAAATGTAATCCAAGGTCAGAAACTAAGGGTCACCACCCTTGACCATGGACTGAACAACCAGGTGTGACCAAGAGCTGTAGTGAAAGGCAGCCTCTCCCCCTTCCCCCAGGCACCTGAAGGGCACCATGGCCAAGCAAGGATGTGGGGCTCAGCATCTCACAGCAGCCCAGTGTTTGTAGAGCCCTCAGGGCTGCAAAGGCAGCCGCATATGGGGGCACGTCAGCGCCTCACTCCTCAGGAACAAGGCAAGCAGCCATGAAGAGGAGGGCTGAAAAAAAGCAGGAAGCTTATAAAAGCAGTTCCCCTCTCCAGGGATAATTGGGGAGGGGTTAGAGTTAATTAGTTTATATGGGTAACAGAGGTTAATAGGGTTCTTGTTTTGGTTTTTGTCTTCCTTTGATGGAGTGTGTCAGTTGTTTAAAGCTTACAAGCTGCTGAGATAAAAAGCAAGTTAAGTATGTGATCTAGGTGTTGCCAAGAGTTGAGGCAGAAGTGTTAAAAGAAAAAGCTTAGAAAGCTGGATGGGGAAAAGAAAAAAGAAAGAAAGGAAGGTGTGCATGGAAAAAAAAAAAAAACAACAAACAAAAACCTCCCAACCCAAGCCTTGCATTATTTGTGAATCGGGTGTTTAACTAGTGGACAAAAAACTGCAAGAGCAAACAATGGAGATATTAAGAACAGCTGTCCTGCATATTGTTTTATTGGCATGCACAGAAGTATTGCTGTACAGCAGTTCCTTATCAATAAACAGGAGGAGAATGAAAGTTCAGTACTTATTTCATTACTGCACAACTGCTTTCTCTGCCCAGGCAGAGTAACCCATGCTCTGATGTCCCTAGACTCTGAAAGATACCATGCAGCTATATGAAAAACTTTCTGACTTGTGTCAGATCTTGAGCAGGAGCCTTCCAGAAATGCTGGGCTCACAGTCAAAGCTCTGGTCTTTCCCCTGGCATCACGGGGATGTGAAAACTGACCAGAATTTCCTCATGATGCTGTATGAATATAAAAGTCAGTAAAAAAAGTCAAAACATCCATAACAAATCATTCCACCACCTCTGACTGGCTGATTCCTACATGTGCCCCAATTCCTAGTGCCACTTAACTTTTAGTGAACATTTCTAAGCTCTGTTCCTCCTTTATAACCTGCTGTCTCTATTTCTGTTTATATTTACTGACCACTCTCTTCCACTGCTTCAGTCATCACCTGTTTAACCTGGAAATAGAGATATGAAGATGACCAACTTTCAAAACCTCTTCTTCACTGACATGCCCATGAGATCTCTGCTGAGGAGCAGCTGTTCAGCTTTCACTGCTAATGTTAGCTAGTCAGTTTAGAAGGGAAATGTTCATGTTTTTTGGGAGGGGAGTTTCCACATGCATGGCTTGTCTTTGCAGATGTAACTATCATCTTTCCTAGGAGTTTGGACTAGTTGCAAATGAAGAGATGACCCTTAAGAAATGTGTGATTCAGCGCCCTGCAACCACCAGCAGAATTTGCGCCGCAGGTGTTGGAGGGAAAAACACCCAGTTAGCCAGGCAAACAGCTTGTGTAATGAAGTAAATCACCAGCAAATGGCATGAAGGTGTTTTATCCTGTGTATCATCAAGTTCTGAGGTATTCAAGGATGCCCCATTGGAGCCTGCAGCATCAGGAGGAGAAGGGCAGTCTGAGACAGCAAAAGTTGTTGAAGGAGATCCATGGGCATTCAAAGGCAGTGAAAGCTCACATCACCACTGTGGGAAAGCCTGTTAGGAAACAGTCCTGTTCTAAACTGCACATACTGCTGGGTGCTTCTAGTTCCAAAAGATTGTGTAGACAAGCCTCTTGGCTGTTTTACAGGAATCATCCAGTTGGAAGCTAGCATAACCTGCTACTGCTTTTGCTACTGCCTAGGGAATAATTTAAAATATCCCCCTCAAGAAAGAGCAAATAGTACAGCTCTGTAGTCAACCTTGCTCAAAAGTGAGATTTGGAGCATCTGGTCTCTGATTTTTGTGGTCTGCTCCAGCTCTTTCCTAGAACATTTATTTAGTACAAGTCGGATGTGGGGAAGGAGGAGGAGAGAGGATTCCTCTCACAGTCACTGAGAACTTGAAAATAAAGTCCTGCCATCCTGTCAAATGCATCTGCCTGGAGTCCTGTGCTTCACAGCTCCCCTTGCTTGCCAGGTTATTAGTAGAGCAGTGTGGTCGCTTCTGCTGCAGCCTCTCTGTCTTTTGACCTGTGTTCCTGGAGGGGAGGAGCCTGGTGGAAATAAATACTCCAAGCAAAGGTAGCCCTGAGTTCATAATACCCAGACCTGGAATATCTTTGGAAAATGTATTTACCATCAAAGGCAGAGGGGAAAAGGTGGAGAGGCAGTGGAGAACTTGTTGCCACCAACCAGCTCTTCATTTTTTGTGGAGAAAGTTTCAAGTGCAAAGGAGCACTAACCCAGAAAAAAGAGCAATCAAATGTGCTAAAAAGCACTGCTTTTCACTTTCAAAAAATCCTGTTTAGTACATGTTTATGAAACTTGTCTCAGATGTTCTAAAAATAGCCTTGCAGGAGCAAGTCTTCAGCTCCCTCCAGGAAGCCCTGCACGTTCCTAGCATAGAAGCACAGCTTAATCCTGATTTTCACAAAAAGAACAATTATTTTTAGTGCTTTTAAAAATAGACTTTAGTTGCCCAGTGCTGAGTTGTCAAAGCAAAACATGAAAGATGTGTCACTTCACAGGAATGTGGCACAAGTTGATGGGTTCTGAATGACCAGAACATCTGACAGTAATATGGTGGGGTTCAGATGTGTCAGGAGGTGTTACGATAAAGATTTCAGGCAAGGCTTGTGGGGCAATGATAAGATGAAAAAAGGGGTTTGAGGAACATCCTGACAGTGATGAAGGGTGAGACAGAGCAATGGGACATCCTAGGGAGCAGTACTGAACCTGTGCAAATAAGAACAGAACCAGAGCATAATGCCTTCTCCTGGCTGAGGTGCCAGATATCTTTGACAGGGCAAATGTTGCACAGCTAGTTGGATAGTTATAAGGAGTATAATTGAGTCTGGTTATGTCATGAAAGAAGCCCAGTTAAACTTGGTCCTAGTGAAATTAAAAGCCCATCTCTCATGGACTTAAATCACTCATCATTCTGTCATCTGGACTTTGATGGTACTGTCTCCTGTGGTTTGTAGATGGGTCTTGGAGCACAAAAGCATTCCTGTTTGTTGTCTATTGACACTTCAGGGATTTCCCAGATTTTCCACCTACTCCACACATACTGAAGTTATTGCAAGGAAGTCAGGAGTGGTGGTGGCTGGCTTCTCCTGGCAGTGCTAAAGCGGAGGTGAAAGGCTAAACAATATCTGAGAGATCCAACACTGGTCTAGCTGGAAGGGCCCACCAGAAGCATGGCCAAACAGAGCACAGCCTCAGCACTTCTCCCTCCTCTGTGGGTTTATCTCCAATAATCACCTTAACTCTCTGGCACTTTGACTCCTCGTGCAGGTTAGTCATCTCGGTGACCACTGCCTTTCAAAGGTGTCAAAAATCCTAATGTATCTTGCTGAGAACATGAAGAAGGACAAAAGGAAAGCAAGAGTTTCCTAAGCTGACTTTGCTGATGCAGAAAACAGGCCATGTAACCACAGTTCAGCTCTTCTTTAGGATGATCTGTATCATTATATCTGTTGGTAGCTTTTTCCAATACAAGTATCTCCAACAATGCTTCAGACAACTACCTTACTAATGTATACATCCCACACATCATTTTACTGATCTGCCCCAAAGGATGCAGCTGGAAGGTCTCAATTTGGCTGATACGCCTTTAAAGTGATGGGATAGAGCTCGTCTGTCAAACAAAACTGAGAGAGATATGAGATACTTATCTTTTACAGACAAAACACCTGGCTGTCTGGCTTTCTGAATGCAAATTTTGCAAATTCAAAAACAAACCACAAGAAAACCCTCGAACCCCCCATCCGTTTTCCCCAAAACTTAAATAAAAATATTTTTATCACATTTCCATTAGCCTGTATTTCGGTTATATAGAATACAACTTAAAATCCATGGAAGAAGTGGTCAAGAATTACCTTCTTTTTCCATGGTTCTAAATATGTTTAATGAGTATTCACTTAAATATGTTTCTATAATATTCACTTGTAAATCTGTGAGCTTCTTCCCTTTGTGTGTGTCTATGTTTTCTTTTCAAGCATTTTTAGTCACATCATTCAAACTAGGCTGGGTACATAAAATCCCCCTTAATAATCTAAGTTGTCAAAACTAAGAGCATTTTGTAAATTATCAGTAGAGTCTCAAATTGAATAATGATGAAAATATTGAGATATATTTGGTCTGCTGTTGTAAACATGCCTTGCATATGACTCAGCAAGTGTAGTTTTTGTTATTCTTGCCTTCTGTTTTTCATGCAGTCCATTGCTTCTACTCCCCCAGGAAGATGGATTTTGATATGAAGTTTCTGAAAAGTACAGTGCCTTGTAAAAACAGGATTTTCTTATAAAAATAGGACAGACTTACTGAAACACAATTCTGTTGTAACTAATGTGAGATTCCTTTCTAGAGGGAAGCAGCTCACACAGGGAAGAACCACCCCTGCTTTCCAAAACGGGCAAATCTCAGTTTCATACTCATGGATACTTTCAGCTGTAATGCCTGTAACTTTTCCACCATGAACTGTCAGTAAGATAGCTCAGTCTAGAGCATATACTTAATGAAAAAATAGGATTTTGTGACAGCTGCTGTTTGTGTTTCTCTCTTTGCTTTGCATTTAATGAGCAAAGACACACAAACCTCTAAAACAGGAGTAGCAAGCTGCAGTAGCAAATTAAATAGGAGAGGATAATACCACCTCAACTGGGCCACAAAGTTCACAGATATTGATAGTGCAGGTGGGAAAAGAGATCTACAGCCAGAGCTGACTTGTGGCCCAGGTTTAAAACAGCATCACACCTAAGGCTGAACATCAAAAATCCCATTGAACTTTCCAGAAACGAAAAAAGGTAATTCTTAGCCCTAAAAATGAACAAGCCCCCTGAATTCTTGCAGGGTTCTTCCAGCTGCTCACTGCTCAGCCACAGGGCTTGGTCCCTGGAGGCACTGGATGCAGGCACCTCTCCTGGGGGATGTGTTAATCAGCACTTGCTGTAACATGGAGCTGGGGCCATGCTCTTGAAACAAAGATCTTCCATTGCATCTTCCCAAAGTAACTTAGAAACAATCACTGCCAAAGTTTTGGAGGCAAGCTAAATATTAGACATCTGTAAGCTTAATTGCAAGCTGGAGCAAGGCGGGCAGGAGGAACATACAGCAGTTCACTAACAAGCGTCATTGTCAAACCACTCTAGCTTTGAAAGGGAACATTAAGGTGTCATTTACTCTGTGCCCTGGCTTCCTATAGAGCACTGCTAATGAAAGACCTCTTTGTGTGTCGGTCACTAACTACAGAGAACAGTCAAAGACTTTGTGGACACAGCCATAAAAAAAGGGCCTGTAGGCCAGAGCCGATCCTACAATTAGCTCCTGTCTGCGTGAGTGGAAGCACCTGCTCTTGCTGCTTTTCAAATCCAGAGACTTTTAAACCTCTGTCTGCACCAGGGGTTGCCTTTTCCATTGAATGCCTTGCCTGTGTTCCCACGTGTGCACATATTATATCTCAAGCTCGGTGGAAAACACTAAGAGAAAACTGCAACAGAGGTAAAGACAAGCCTTGCATCTTCACCCACACACTTGCTGAGGGCAGTACGTTGGAGAGGGCCCACGCAGACTCTGGAGATGTGACTGACAACCCCACAGAGCTATGGCCATATGACATGAGTTTTTAAACATCTTTGTTCTGGCTGACTGCCCTTGCTGTGGTAGCAGCCATCCGTGGCAGGAGCAGGAGGTGTGGAGGCTGCCATGGCACTGCAGGCTCTCAGGGCTGCCTTGCACAGCTCAGGCACCACATTTGGAGCTGCCCTGCCCTCAGGATGCCAGGCAGGGAGGTGATGCTGCTGCTGCTGCTGCTGCTGCTGCTGCTCTGCAGCCCAGGGCTGCAGGTGTGGAGAGGACTGGGCTGTGAACCCAGGGTTGTCAGCCCTTGGTGGCACATGTATCTCAACACATAGGAGAAAACAGCTAAAACAAACTTCTACAATGAGAAGTTACACCTGTGTTAAATATAAGCAAAATGCAAGCACAAGTCCATTTTTAAATGTGCCTATAATGCACACAAAGGTGACTGAAGAGAAATATAAAGATGCAGGTGTTTTTGACTTTTCAGCTGTTGACATGTATTTTGTTACAAATCTGTTTTCATGCCAAATAAATCAGTACCAAATCACACCTTCCTCAATTGTCTGAATGTTTCAATTGTTTCAAGAGCATTCAGTTATTTTTCAACCCCCTGAAATTATTATTGCTCCACAAATAGTGAGCTGCATGTTTAAAAAAAAGTCAGAGTCATTGGAAAATCAACCTTGCCAAAAGATATCTCTTCTAAAAATCTGAGTTAATTTTAAATGTGTTGTCAGCTTACTGGGTTATTTTGCCTTTGATTGCCAGAAGAATTTAATTTTCCAGTTTCAAGTGGAATTCCTTTAAGCAAGTCAGGTCTGGGCCTTATTATCAGATAATGCCATTTGTGGAAAAGATCTAGCTATGCATAGAAGGTAAATCACTGTCTAAATGGACAGCATATAGCTGGCTGTAGTTGAATAGCACATCTGCCATCACAGGTTCCCTTCCTTGCATTCAGAACCTGGGCAGGTTGGCCTGACTTCAGGAGCAAATTCCTGGGCACCTAAATATACTGGACAAGATGAATTTCAAATTTAAAATGTTTGAGGATAAAAATAGGATAAAAGTGGGGATTAAAAAAACCCACACTTTGGTGTCATGGGAGAGGATCTTTTACGTGCTGTAGAGGATGCCTGAGCTTGGCAAAAGCTCAGCAGAATTAAGAGCAAAGACTTTCAAATTTGCATTACATTACAGCCCATCTGACTTTATCTTCATTTCAATGGATTTTTAAACATGTACCATAACCCACCTGTCAGTGAGGTGGTTATTTTGCAATTAAAAAATTAAGCCACTCCAGCCCTCCAACAACAAATTGGTAGTAGAAGGGAGAGAATAAAGAAAGCATTTACTGCAGTAATTGCCTAATGCAGTTGTTTATTTAGTTCCTGCGGTGTAGCATGAATTAGAGGGCTGTTGCTGAGGGTTGTCAGTCAGGAGAGGAAGGAAAGACAGCTCTCACAGCTGGTGGCCTTTCACCTCTGGGAACAGGAGCTCAATCTGTCACAGGGAGCTTCTCTACGCCGTGATGGCCAATCTTCAGGCAGGAGAAGCTTTGAATTGGGCAGCTGAGAAGATGTAGGTCAGAGCTGAGGCAGTGACAGAGCTTGCCAGAGGGATCCTGTATAGCTCAGGGATGGACTAAGTCAGTGTGCACGAGCACTGAAATTAATACTCCAGAAAACTCAGAGGGTGGAAATATCCAAGTTATGCAGTAGATGGGATTTTAAACAGCCCCTTGGAGTTTGGGAACATATATAATCAGCATCATCAAACAGAAACCTGTACACCTTTTAAAAAAGTACAGTCATGTAGATCCTACTGTAAGCCACATTATTCTGCATTTTCTTAGTCTTTCAGTTATTCTCCCTTTGCTAGTTCATGTTCTTCTTAATTTTAGCCATGTATTTTCATTTTCCTGGGGGCAGGCTTTGGTCTCTCCATGCTAGGAGTAAGGAAAAGAGAGATGGGGAAATACCCTTGGCAGGCACTGCATTGCAAAGGCTGAATTAAAAAGTTCTGAGCATTTTCTTTGTGAGAGAGTCTGCTTGTCAAGCTCAGAGGATGCTCCACGTCCCCTGTGCTCCATGCCTTCCTAAGTGGCTGCCTTGCTGGCAGAACAAACATGAGTGCCTGAAAGAGGGCTGAAGGACAGCAAGCATGGGTATTTCATTTTAAAGAAGTAACCAGGGTTTGTATTTTGCAGCTTATCTCCCTTAGTCAGACAGCTGACAGGCTTCTTGACTCTACTGCAGGCAGGACTGCCAAACCTCTGACTTCAAGGAAAAGCATTCTGGACCTTCTAAATGCAAAGACAAACATGAAAAGAGACCACAGTGGCTGCACTGCCTTCTCTACAGAAAGGTTGGGTCATCTGTAAAGCCCACCTGGTGAAAAATGGTGTATTTTGTGAGAAATAGCGTGATGCTGTCAGTGCTCATGCTGTCTCTGTTTCTGAAAGCCAAGCAACTTTGCAGAGCTCTTTGCCTGGGTACCATAACTGAATTTCTTGGCATCAGGGAGTGGTGAGTCCCCATGCTGAGCACCAGATACACAGGAACTCTCTTGTTATGAGATGTATTTCCCCAACCCCTCTGCAGCATTTATTCTGGCCATGTCTGTCTGTTTCAGCTCCTTCTCCACCACAACCCATTGATCTATTGGAGAGATGTGGAAAACATTTCCAGAAATGAACATGTCATCTGCTACTGTTTGCTGAAAGGCATCCCTCTGCTCTAGAGGGAATTACAGCTTCCATCTGGTCCCTAATATGAAAAACATGTACAGGCCCCCATGAGCAGAGTCACTGTGTTAGCAGGCTCTGTATACTCCTGGAGGCTTGTGAGTGTAGACGTTTGATTCAAGGAAATCAGGCCACCACTCTGCAATTACTTCATTAGGCCCACAGATAATCAGATGAAGGGTGGTCTGAGATTTGAAAAGCCAGGCTGTTGGGACCTTGAAAGACATCCAATTCTTCACATTCTCTTTTAGCTCTGTTTAGATTAAGTACAGCATGTGCTCAAAGTTGAGAAACGTTAAGTTCCAGTGGGGAAATGTTTTTATTGTGCATTCAAATACTACACGTGTTATCCATGAGGACAAACTGCCCCAAATCCTTCGTCTCATGCATGCTGGAAACCTAAGTGTGCATCTTTCTAATAGCTTGGTGGCTGTAAGAAAGAGATTTGAACAGAAGAGTGACGAGAGGCTTGCGACGCCACACTCTTCCTCTGTCCATGCATCTCCATCCCCACCACTCACCAGGGCCTCTCTCTGCCTCTGCTGGCTTATTTCTGTCATAAAGTGGTTTTCTGGGGTCTGGGGCTTTAAGACAGGAGCTCCACAGCAAATAAAGGAATTAATATAATGAGGAAAAGCCACTGTTTGGCCTAATAACAGTACAATTAGTAATACTAAGAAGCAGATGAGGGCAGGCTTCTTGTTTGGCTGTAATCTTTTGGCATAACATATTTTAATTACAGACCGTGCTACCATCTGGAATATTAATCATTTCTTGCTGTCATTCTTCTTGATTATTTTGTCCAGAGAGAATGAAGGCCACCTTTCTCTGTAGTTGTTTCATTTTTTTCTTTTAGACTGGTTACATTATTTTGAAATACACTGTAGTTATTTTGATAGATTAAGCTTAAGTCAGACCCCAGTATCCAGAACTAAATGATTTGCTCTGATTTCCATACATGAAAAGAAATGCTGAGGTTTGTTTTGTTTTTTTAAAATTAAGTTCAAAACTCATTCCTTTTCTTTAAGATTGCTTTAAGTTCTCTGCAGTCACTCATTTCATTACTCACAAACACAGCCAAGCAGAAATAGATAATTTTTAGAAAATATATCAATGAAGTGATTTCACTAGCAATCTGAGAAGGAAGAAAAATCATAATTTTTGTTTTTGTTAATTAAGCACTTGCTAAGAACTCAATACCATGAAGGGGATTGTGTAACTAGAGAGCAATTAGAAAGAGAAATTAAATAACTTGAAATAAGATGAGACAGTACAAGTGAAATCTTGTCTCTAAAATCAGATTGAGTTTTATTGTTGGTTCCCTATTGCTGATGTTGTAGAGATGCTCGTTTTTCCTGAACATTTAGCTGAAATTCATCAAACTGCAGTATGCTCTTGAGAACACTGATACCAGTCTAGAATTAAACTATACTCATCTAGATATTAAATGTGGGTTTGCTTTTAAAGAACAAAAATCAGGACATCTCTCCATGATTTTTGTTCTCATGCTGACTGGGCAAATCCCTTTAAATCTCTATGCCTTAATTTCCCTGAAAGATCTATGAATAATGCCTGCTCTTGGAAAGAGCAGAGACATTACTATTGTTTTGAGATCTTTAATTTCTTTCTCTAGGCAAAAAATAATCTTTTTGTGTTGACATTATTCTCTATCTGCTTGGTGCTCACACAGATGGCAAACTCTGCCACTTTGGAAAGACTGCAACTTGCTATGCTGACTTATTGAGCTGGTATCCTCTCCTCTCCTCTCC
>VZRX01015378.1:0-38710 GCA_013398075.1 Notiomystis cincta | reverse complement strand
TTGCCCACCCTGCCCTTGCTGCCCCACTGCCCAGCCTGCCCAGGCTGCCCACGCCCTGCCCACACTACCCTGCTCCCAGTGTGGCACTGCTCACCCTGGCAGTGCTGTCCCTGTGAGGCTCACAGAGTCCCCAGAACTCTCTGTTCCCTCGAGCCCCTAGTCCTGCACAGCCCCTCTCCAGCCAGCCCCCACCATCCCCTCCAGAGTCAGCACTTCCCCAGTGCCTGCCCTGCTCTCGACACCACACAACCCACCTGGCCGTATGGCCCAGCAGCCAAACACAATTTTCCCCTCATCCACAGCCCTTCTGCAGCCTCCCATCTGCCCTCCTTGCTTTGCACACAGGGCTCAGACAACCCTTTACACGAGGGCCAGCCTCTGCAAGCCTCGCCAGCATACAGACGAGACATACCCTTCAGCTACAGGCTGCCAGAGACAGCCCCTCACACCACGCAGAGGGCTCCTCTGCTCCCTCTCTTTTGGCCTCCTGTGCATACCAGACTCACTCCACCCCCTGCACAGACAGACCCCTTCGCTCCCGAGTGCAGCCACAGGCACCTGGAGCGTGCACACACCTGTGGATCCAGAACTACAGAGGTACAAATCATTGATCTTGTTCAGGCAGGAGACTGAGTGGAAAGGCAGCAAGGAGGTGTGATCAGGCCATCAGTGGAGGGAGACCTTAAAGCCCAGTCACGAGCCAGAGTGCTGCCTTTTAGGAAATGCTGTTGCCACATTTGCAACTGCAGCCACCTCAGTCAGACGCCAGCTCCGTTACCCACAGCGCCACGAGGTCTTCATCTGCACTCACCACTTGCCTGTGCCCCACTGACATTTATCTTCCAGGCAGTTCTCCAGCACTGCTATAATGGACAAACCCTATGTCAGAAGCAAACGTTCTGAATCACAAATATCTCCACCAGTCTGGCTCTGCATGTGCAAACACACAAGTCCCGGCTCCAGGGCTGTGCCATCTCTCCCTGGCACTCCCCACCTCTCTCTGTACCTGTGCACATCACAGACAGAGCATTCTTCTACAACATCCCAAATATATCCCCTGCACATCCACAGCAGTGGCTTCCCAAACTCAGCATGCAACTGGAGCAACACAAATACCTCTACACATCCCATATGGATTTTCATGTTATCCAAGTCAACAGTGGTCTGCTGGCAGGGCAAGTTACGTTGTGGTTGCCAAACCAAGAAACAGATCCTTTAGTACATCATTAGAGGTAGATGAAGTCTGCTGGGAATGGAGACTGGGACTGCTTAGGGCTTAATTCAGCTTATTCATTTGTCCACTTGTATTTAACAAATTATTTTTTTTAAATTGTAATATTTATTTCTATTTTTGTGGCTTTGTGTCTGATGTTGTATGCAAATAGATCACAGGCTGACCCTTGTACCAAACAGAATTTGTCCTAAGTAAGAAGACACAACAACCTGTAATAGAGATTATGGCAATATGCAGAGTTGTTCTGTTGGCTCCTCTTCCTATATATACCCCATGGTTTTACTTTCAGAATCTCTTCTCATGTTTAACACTGCAGTGGGCTGCTTTATGCCTTCCTGCACTTTGGACACCAGGAAAAAAGAACCCAAACAACAGTTTTTTCTCTCTGCCATACTGGTGGCATAATCAGCTCTGCCTTGGTTTTCCCTGGCTTCCATCACCAGTTTCTGGCCATAGGAAGTGCCTTTGGTGAGATTTCACCCCATTTTATGCCCTTTCCATTGTCACAAGGTCGGGTCACTTCTTTTAAAGTAACCTGCTGTGGTCAAGGTTGTTTTCCTTGACCTGGTTTATTGCCTTTTAAATGTTTTAGTGTTTTAACTGTTTCTCAGGTTGAGCACAGGATGTTTGTTGCACTGGTAAGAGGTTAGTACTGCAAAGCCTAGGGAGTGATATATGGATGGTTCATGCTTTCTTTTGGATTTAATTTTTCATCCTCTAGTGCTCTGTGGTGAAAGGAATGTTTGCTGCTTGCCTAGGGAGACACCTGACATTTAGACTTTATCTTCTGTAAAGGCTTGGGCCAAAATTCTCTTCTCTGACTTTGGGAATGGCAGCAAAGGGCACAGAGTTGAAGCGAAGGGGGGGACAAAGAGGGATATGTGTCCTTCTGATACCAGGCCACAGTGAGGAACTGCACAGCTCTCTGATAAAAGTCAGTTCCTCCAGTATAAATCATCCCCAGGCACCTTGCAGAACCTCATCAGTCCCAGAGTACTGATGGGCCAGGGGGTGGAGGAGAGGCAAAGAAGAGCAGCTTGGGCTACACTGTCCTGCTCAAATTCTGGGTTTGGAGCTTTCACAGCCCCTGCACACCCAGGTGGAATACAAAGGCTGAAGAAAAGGGAAAGAATCTTCCCCTGGAATACTTTGTGCTCAAGCTCCAAGCAATGAAATGCACAGTGTTTCTTTTTTGTTTCTTTCTTTCTTTCTTTTTCTTTTCTTTTTTTTTTTTTTAATGAGTCCTAATTTTGCATTGTCCCAGCCTGATTTGGCTGCCCCTGCCTCTGGCTTTCTCTCATGTCCTGTGTCGGTAATGTTGATTTAACAGAGACAGATCTGACAGAAGCAGAAAGAATAAGGAAAGGACACCTTTCTGGAGATAATCCTCCAATGTAGAATAGAAAGGTGTGTGAATCTTCCCATCTCCAGGGCATCAGGAGCCATGATTTCTCCCTCTAGAGCATTCACTTTCCCAGAGCTAAACACACAGGCTTCCAGAAACTCTCCCCTTAGGTGCTTACATCTGTTTTCCTACCTGGGGTAGCAAACACCAAGAGATGCTGTGCTGGTCTTCCCACAGCTCTTCGCTCCTGGCTTTTCCTACCCCAACCAGTCACAGCAGCAGAGGGCAGTTCTGAAGGGGAGGGCAGTTCTATGAGAATATGAATGGTTGATCATAGGCCAAGATGCCAGAAGAGGTTTCTGCTGTGAGTGAAAGTTTGAAAGTTTGTGTTCCCCACCTGTGTGCCCACACCTGCCCCTCCCAGTCATTCAGATATCTGAGCTGCAGTGATCAAAAGTCCATTAAAAGCTAAAAAGCCCCCTTGGCACAATTGCTAAAAGAGGTATGAACTTTCTGTAAATGGCACTGGCTTATAGTTGTTGGAGTAAATGCTACTTAGATGATTTCCCAGTTTTAAATAAGGATTTTGTGTCTTCCATCATGTGCTCAGTGTGAGGAAGGATTGGTATAGTTGCAGGTTGCATTTTTGCTGGCCTTTGGGTGGACAAAGTAGTGTGTGCTTTGCAGAACTGCAGGTGAAGGTCTTCTGCATGATTCTTTTATTGCACCAAGTATGATGGGCTGTAAAAGATGGACCTGCAGCAAGAAGGACTCAGTTATGCTCTGCCCAGTTCCTTTTTTATCAGAAATTTCGCTTGTAGGTTGTGTCTGTCAGGTGGATTCTCCACAGCACAGAAAGGCTGGGGAGCTCTCCCTGCCACGCTTTGAAAGGAGGCCTGAACGTGCTCGGTCTGGCAGAATTTAGAGTGTGTTTAATTTCCATGTCACTGAAATAAAATAGTGTTTGTTTTAGAGATTTTGTGAAATACTGTTGTTGTTTTCGCGGCTGACCTTTGGAGGCTCTGTATTGCCGTGGCAGCAGGTTGCTATGGGGATCGCCTCGCAGGGCTGGGAGCAGGAACCAGTACGGGAAGATACTCCGGGTGCTCCACGCTGCACCTGCTCAGTGGTGCTGCACAACTGGGAACTGCTCACGGAAATCTGGTAGGATGATTCATAAACACACAGGAGATCGAGCTCCCACTTACATCCCTTTTCTCCTCTATTTTCCTGTACTCTTTGGCGAAAGTAACTTTTTTCTAAGTTAGTTACTTATTTGCAGTGGTGCCATAGGTTTCGTTTTCTATTAGCAAATATAACTTGCAGCAAAGTGAGGATCAATCCTGGAGAGCTCAGGTTAAGCCAAGGGTTTAAGCTATACATATTTATGATGTAATTACTCTCTTCTTTTTTTTTTTCCCCTTGTTTTTTGTGGGTTTGTATCACCTGTAAGGTAAGAGTATGTCAGTGGTTAATTCCTCCTGGAGATATCCAATACAAATTCAGCAATACTTTGCTGTTGGACAGATGGCTGAAAGGAAATGATTAATCTACTAACCTTGGATTTAGGAGATATGGATTTGAGTCTCTGCTTGCTGCAGATTTTCCATGTGACACTGATGCGTAAATATCCTCAAATATGGCCACCAGCCTCTGTGCTGGAGCTCACAGACTGCAAAATAGCATCACCCTGTCTCTCAGGGCAAGGTGAGAAGAATGAAGGCACGTGGCCTCAGCCAGGTAATCCCAGCTTCTTTACAAGGGAATCTGCTGGGCCACAGCAGCAGGGTAAGCAGAAGGTGACTGGGAATGAGTGTGGAAGAGAAAGTGATGGCAAAATATTTTGTTAGAGGTGGTGCAGACATACACCCCAAACTGAGGCTGCTGGATGCTGCGAGGATGGGTTCCACACAAGTGCCTGGCAAAGGCAAGGCTATTTTCAGGAAACTAGACCATAATTTGCAACTGCTCATGCTGACACAGATTTTTCTATAGTTTCATGTCTCAAGCACACTTCTGTTTTGTATGGGCATAATTAGTGCCCGTGACTGTCTCCCAGGGGAGTGTCTGAACTGGAACTCAGCCATCCTGAAGATACAATATCAGGAGAAGGTTATCTAAGAAAACAGGTACACCCTCCTAATCCCTATCCTCCATCCTCATATCCCGTATGCAACCTCTTTTACATGGTCCCAAGTGTTTATTATTTCCTCAGCTATTCTGAAGGACAGACCCAATATTTGCCACCCTACATGTGACATGAGACACACCACAGGTTGGCTGCAAGCACCACATCCAGTCTTCCAACACTCGTGTACGTGCACTGTCCCCCTCCCCCTTCCAAAACAGATCTTCTCTCTGCTTTTTGGGTGAAAAATCCATCATCAAAAGTATTTATTTGTTTTAAGTGAATCCAGAAACCAAGTCTTCGACCTGCTGTCTTTTGCAATTTCCTGAGCCAGCCCCACTTCTCTGCACAATTCATCACTGCTTTCTTTGTGCTCTGCCTGCTCTACCCCCGAGAAACATTCAAAGACATTGAGCACAGGCCTTAGAAGCACACATGCCTGCATGGGGCTGTCCCTACACATCCTGAGGCTGCATGGGCTGAATTCTCCAGGATTTGGCGCTTGGGGGAGGAATGCACCCAGCAGACACATCACAGGCAGGGGCCACGAGAAGTGTTGCCAGAGTTAAGTGTAAAAGTTGACATGATGGAGAGAAAAATCACAAACAGTCCCCAGCAACTGTCATCATGGTCCATCTCCAAGAAGGGCTTCACATCTGGGAAGAAACTGCCTGCGGGTAATTGGGTTTGCTAGAGTTGCCTCTCTAATTAATAAGTGATTTGACTTGGAGATTGGAAATAATAGTTGAAATGATGGCATAAGCACAGGGGCATTGGGGCTGCTGTTGCTGTACTGTTCAGAAAGGACTTTCCTGCACAATCTAATGACACTCTATGGCAGTTTGAGGAATGTGAAGTTGTTTGCCCAGGAGACCAACAATGTGATAATATTGGCATATAACCTTCTAGTATTTGAGTAATTAGTTGCTTAGCTACTTTGGATAGGTCATTATTTTGCAAACTGGAAACATTTGCAAGTGGTGATATTTTCCTCGGTATGGTGAAAGAGCTAAACCTATTCTGGCAGTGTACAACTCCTAGAAATATATATGCATAAATTGTTTCTAATGAGACCATCTGCCTTTTATAGCCCCTTTGGAACTAAATAGTACCCAAAGACCACTCTGTCTTTTAGATATCCCTGGTCAGGAAGGCTGCTCCTGGCAATAACATTATGTAGTTTTTTTGCAGCTAGAGAAGCTTTTTGATTCCTACATTTCAAGACGTGCATGCGTGCATGATACTGCTTATATTTGTTAAAGTTATTAGAAATCACTGTCCCACATCTCTTAAGAGATAGCATCTGGTAACTCATCTGTTAAATTAGTATTTTCAAAGATAACAGCAAGTTCGATCTTTCACTTGCAGGGCTGGGGGCAGCTTGGCAAGGATTCTTCGCCATGTCAGGATCTTCCTGTATTTGCAAAGGAACGGTTTTAAAGGAATACCCTCAATTTAAAAATCACAGCTGAGGTGCTCAGACTCAACATCTCACTTTGAGGCACTCACATTTTGACAGTGGTGTAAAACCAGTGCGACTTCCAGGGTGTTGTGTGCACACAGCTCCCACTGAGCTCCGCACGTTGAGGACACAAAGGAGCTCAGCACCCCTCAGTCTCCAAGCAGCTGCTGTCCTGGTGCCCAATTCTAGCCTAGGCAACAAGTTCCTTCTTTTACTCATGTTTATAACCTCACACCAATTACTACAAAAATAACAGGATAACCTGTAATTCAGAGCTGCCTGCTCCTTGCCTTCACTGAGCTGAAACCGGCTGACTGAGAATAGTGGAGTCAGGTGCTTTTCTTCACGTTAAGTTTTCAGTCATATCCCCTCTCAAGTCCTTCTATAGCAACACAGACCTTTAAAAAGCCTCCACTGACGTTTGTTTGTTTGTTGCTTTACTCTGCAGCCACGTGGATGTATTAGCTTTAGTCTGAGGATTTGCAAAGTCGTGCTCCATGTGGTTTCTCTTTAAACACTCCTGCAGCTCCTGTCGGAGGAGACCTCAGGCATGTGCTGGGGGACAGCCTGTCTGGAGGGACGAGCTGCAGGGCAGGGCAGAGCTCAGGGCCGTGTCCCCTGGCCGCTGGTGAGGCCAGCTGGAGTCCTGACCTCTGGCTCCAGGCTGGCTGTGGCCGGGCACACGGGGTGTCCTGGGCACGCTGGGGGGCGAGCAGGGTTGGTGAAACACCTGCTGGAGGAGGAGTGCTGCGCTTGCAAGGAGGGAGAGGAGGCCAGAACACAGGTCATGGAGCAGGACACGGCGTTCCCACTGCAGAGGTGCCCGGCTGCTGAATGGAAAGGTCACCCAGGGATGGATTGTCCTGAGGCAGCGTCACAAACCTCTCCTTCCCCAGGAACCCCTTCCTGTCAGCGAGCGGCTCCAGCCCCTGCAGAGCCCTCAGAACCCCAGTGTGGGCACAGCCTTTGGCCTCTTGGTGGATTCACTCAGCTAAAAGCCCTGGGTGCCCGTGGGACAGTGCACAGGAGGGGTTCCCAGGGCGTTTCTGGGAGGTGACCAGCCCTGAGGCAGTCAGATGTTTCCATGATACTCTGTCTCAAATTAAATATTCTATGCCAGGTCACGTTAATTAACATTCCATCTGTCATAACACAGCAGGGTAGTGAGCTGAGGTGGGGGGGAGGATAAACACTTTCCTATTCACTACCTGCTGTTAATTAGAAGATAAATTAAATAATAAATTATTTTTAAAGGCTGAGCTCTTTTTAAGGGTTGGTGAATCAGTGCTTTGTGATAACTCAGGTGCTTCGGGTGAATCTAAGGTCTCAGCTGTAGCCAAGATTAATCCAGAACTTTAGTCAATGAGCCTCGTGCAAATTCTTGTCTTAATTACAGCCTGACAGTAGCCATGCTACGTACAGCTCAGGACAAATGCACATTCAGGAGGCTCAGGGTTGGAGGTTTTTTCAGTCATCATCTCAGATGTCTCCCTTTGAAATCTCACTTGCCCTATTTCCTCTCAGAGGAAAGTTTTGCTGGGAAGTTTGATAAAACTCCTTTGGTGTTTTTAGAGCTGTAGCGCTTTGAAATGTATCTGAACTTTCCTTTAGAGAACTTTTTCCTTTTTTTCCCTTTTTCTTTCTCAGCTCAAACACATTCCACAATTGCCTGGCCTTGTTGTGTACCTGTTTGAGGTAGGTTAACTAACATAATAAAAATATCAATGAGTTAGCATCTCGTCCTAATTTTTTTAATGCAGCAAAATCCCATTTTCTCTTCTCGCATCACGTGTGCAGGAGTCACCATAGAGTTTGTTATTTTACCTTACTTTATGAATAAGTATTTGTACACAGCATGCAAGGAAGAACATAACCCGTGAGAGCTCTGGTGCTGCCAGTGGCTGTGCACCAGGTGTGCCTGTGCACCAGGTGTGGCTGCCACCACAGCCAAGCCAGTTATGATCCTGCCTCGTGCAGCACACTCACATCAAGCTAACCAGGCACACTCAGCTCAGGGGCTGCTGAAGCTACTTGCTCTGCTCTTTGGCAGGGCTGTTTTTGTGGCTTTATCCAGCCAGCTTTGCTCTACATCTGCATTCCCACAGAAGTGCTTTGCAGTACAGGGCAGTGGTATTCCCCCTCCTACAAAACACCCCGATGCAGACACCATGTGACTTAGCTCTAAGAGGACAGCTCTGACAAAGAGCATGGTCCCTGATGGTCTTTGCTGCTGAGATAATGGGATTTCCAAGATATGGGGCTTGGGGAGAGAGTTTGCTTGTCTTTTGAATATAATGGCTGGAGTTGGGCTTGGTATTGTTTCCAGTGAAACACACTTTAAAGCAGAACTTTGTTTTTATCTTGACAGGTTTGTTTGTTTGCAAATACAGAGCCTCTATCATCAGGCCAGGTCTTCTGCAAATAAGTGTCTCAGTGTGGTTAAAAAAGGCCATCCATACATAGGAGTTACCATCTGGTTTGTAAACCACAGCTCAGGGATCAGAGGGGGACTTCCCTTGCCTTCCTCTGGACTGGGTCACAGCTCTGAGATGTAGAACTCTTTGTGTGTCTCAGTACAAATGAGTGAGGGTTCACATCTTAGTCAACCAATGTAAGGAGCTCTGAAAAGTAAATCAACGTGAGCAAATTGCTTCTGCTGCATAGAGAACATTGGTGTGGCCAACATCACTGTTACATACACAAATTAAATGTTATGTGCATTCAAGGACGTTCAACCACAGGCAGCAAAAACAAAAGTTCCAAAGAAAATCCAGGAGGCAGAGCAGGGCCCACAGAAGTGGATGGCCAGAGGTGGACAGCAGCTGAAGAGCAGGGATGGACCTGTGGGAAGCCTAAGAGTGTGCTGGGTTTAGTCCCTTCCACTGTAATTGTAATTTGTTTGTGTGACAGAACCCCTGGAGAAGAAGGGAAGGGACAAGACAAATGGCTACATTCATTTTCATAGGTTGGGCACTGAGGGATGGAATCCAAACTGGCAGAGTAGTTGCTGTCAGTAGCATTTCAGTGGGGGGGAGCGCCAGCAGGAATTTTTACTCCTTACCAACTCCAGCATGAGGGGGACTCACCAGAAAATACTTACCAGGGTGTGACTGAAATCAGAAGTGGACAAACAGGGTCTTCCTTTAGCTGTTCTGCCTCAGGTACCACCCTTTGGACATAAAGAACACAACTGGAAGCTGAAGTTGTGAGGGAAAATGTCTTCACCCCACCTGCCAGCACAGACCACGCTGGCTGGGGCTAGAAATAGCAAGCCCTCCAATAAGACCTGGTGTTAAAATCTTATTTTTTTGTGTTACAGTGTTATGAAATGTTACAATGGTGTTAAAATTTCACCACAAGGAGTGACAGGAACCTCTCTGTGTTCCCCTCCTGTCTTTTCTTCCTGGTCTATCAGTTTCAATTCTATCTCTGTGGTGCTGCTCCAGCCCTTTCTGATTTTATTTTATCCTCTTTGCACAAAGACTCTTTTCTTTTAGGACTTGTCCCTGTTCCCCGAACTATTTTTACCAGTTCCACCTCAGTCTCTTTCCCCTCTGACTCACTGCTGGGAATCCTCCCCTGGATCGTTCCTCCTTTCCTCATCCCCACAGCGTCACTCCTCCTCTGCTCGAGGTCAGAGCAGGAATCACTTCTCGATTCCTGGCTGTGAAAAAAGTGATGTCTTGGAAATCCAGTGCCTGAGGGTGGATTGATGACTGCTCCTTCCAACAGCAGAGCAAACAGGCTTCTGTGGCTCTCTCAGGGCTTAGCCAAGGTGCCCATCCCTCGTGAGGGTTCTACACTGAAAGGGGAAGTGTCCTCACAGTTTCTGTTTGGTCTCCCTGCACTGTCCTTTGGATGCCCAACATCTGCCAAAAAGGACTGGGCACTGGCTGGGAGCTGGGGTGCTTTTGACCCCTTTCTGACCCCCTGGTCAGAGACCAGCCACCAGCTCCTCCCTGGAGATGGCCACCTTCAAAGGCAGAACTCCATTTCTTGCTCCTGCCTCCCAACATTGCTCCTGCAGAAAGTTCTTCTCCTCGTCCTGTTAATAAATTTTTAAAGGCAATAAATCTTCACTTCTTTTAATAATTCATTTTCATCTGACCAGGTTCCAGGTGGGTGTTTAGGCTCTCACTTTCTCCTGGGACTTTGTGGATGGCCTGCAACCCGCCTGGTCTGGACGCAGGGGCGCCCACGGCGCTGCCCTGAGCCCGCCGGGAGCCGCTCCCGCGGCCGCCCGGCTCTGCCTGCCCGCCGGCACAGGCGCTCCGGGAAGCTGCGTCTTTAAGAGCCGCATCCCTTCCCAATGCCATGCCTTTGGGGCTCTGCTCTCCCTCCCCCAGACCTTAGATTCCCTCTCTGCAGGATGTCGGCTGTCCTCCTTGTCTCCTCCCTTCAGTGGGATGGCTTCCTCTGCTCTTGCTGTGATAAGAGTTTGTTTTCTTCTCCAGCATACCCTGGGCTAATACCACTCTCTGCATTTTTCTGCTTTGATACCTGCATTTATGTTCTGATTTCTTTCTCTCTCCTGGGGCCATCCTGCTTTTCTTTTCTCACCCAAAGCAGCTCTGCAGTAAAGACAGGTATAACTAATAGCACTGGGCTTCATCAATGAAGCAGAGTTCAATTTACCCTTTGCGAGATCGTACAGGCAAGAAACATCAGGCTAGGATTTATGTGGGACTGTTTGTCTAAATGGGCTTCCTACTTCCTTATTTCCATGGAGCGAGGAAGCCGCCAGCATCTGCTCCCTGCCTGATACCACTTCCGATTCCACAAGTAGAAACTTTCCCAAGAGACAAGGAGCAAGTCGTTTCCCAGGCTGGTGGGGGCTTTGAATCAGGGGCTCTCTTTCCACCGGGGAGAGGGAGAGGTGCAGGGTGTGGGGCTGCTCTGCAGCTCCTGGCTGCACACAGCCTCCGTGAGCAGTGCAAATCCTTTGCTTCAGGCAGCTCCAACACCACCTGCTCTCCGAAGGGAAGGGGAGACACACGGCTTGAAAGTCTTCTGAGAAGGCATGAGGGCAGAGGAGCTCTTGTCTTGCTCAGGCACCACCCATCTCCCATCCTCTCCAGAGAGAAACCCCAGTGTTGCTTCCATTGTTGCTGTGGTGCAGGGCTGGTATGAGAGGTGATGCTGCTCCTGCCCAAACTGTGGCAGTCCTGTCTCCTGAGGAGCAAGCAGCATGTCCAGAGCAGGCTCTCTGCTCTGGGCACTCCAGGGGTCTGGTGCTGAAGGAAGACTCCAGTGAGCCAAAGACCCACAGAGACTCTTTTACACCCAGGCTTCAACTAGAGTGAAACCCAGTTTTCTGCCTTAAAGTTAATGTGGTTTATGACTTTTGGAATGTGTTCTAAAGCTCTTATGTGTCACATGTGGCCCCCTGCATGGCTGTGCAAGCATCCCAGCATTTTACTCCTGCCTTCAGATGGAAGGGGATGTTGAAACTAATGAAAAATAGTCTGATTTTATACCAGACCTGTAACAAAATAATTTGAGGGGAATGTGTTAACTTTTGTTTTATTTAGCTTTGCCAACTTTCAAGTCAGCTCTCAAGCACCCAGAAGGTTTTAGAAAATGTTTAATCTAACTCAGACAATTTCCTGAACTCCCTAACTGGACCACCCCATTTTCTGAAACACTGCCAAAAGGCCTCAGTTACTCACAGGCTCTGGCGTGCTGCTCTTTCACAACTCCTTGCTCTCCTCTCACCCCACTCTCGAGCGTTGTGTGTGCCTTAATATAGCCCAGAAAGAGGAACCTCCCAGGGCTCTGTGGCAGTGCCTGATGGAGCAAACTCTGCCAGCAGGGCTGGTGAGCCCCTGCTACAGTGTGAGCATGGACACCCAGCCTGCTTGCATTAGTCTGCTGCTCCAGGTGTGCCCTGCCCACCCTCCCAGCCCCCCTGATGGTGGTGTGAGCCTCTGAGCTCGGTGTCTGTCCCCAGAGAGCCAAGGGACACTCCCTGTGGTGGCCCTACAGGTCAGGGGTGCAGCCTTTCCTCACCCAGCTCACACCTTGGTTTGCTGTTCTGATGCCTCTGATCATCCCCACCTGTGCTTGGCAAAAACAGCAGGGGCAGCTTCTCATGACTGAGCATCACCTCCCTTCTCACCCTGCACACTGAGTCTGTGCAGCTGAAAAATAGGGGCACACACAGCACACAGGGATGCCAGAGCCCTCAAAGATCCAACTTTCAGACCTTAAGAATTATTTATTTTTCCAGCAGAGCCAGAGTGTAGCACAGTTTTCACAAAGCTGCAGCAAGCTGGAGTTTTAGTCACTCCCTCACAGAGAGATGCTTGCTGTTTGGGGCCTTATCATCATGTGATAAAAGTTTCCTCTTCAAACTTAGTTTCCTGCTCTTCTCCTGTGCTTCCCTCTGTTGTCCACCCACACTGCTGGCTCCAAATAAGGGCAGTGAGCTCCCTAGAGCTCTCCACCACCTACTCATCACACTGCTGTCCTTCCTCCCCTGCCTACTTACCCTGTCCCCTCCTGGTCACAGAGGAAGTGGGATGACAAGAAAAACTGGCCCAACTTTTCCAGGGATTTCTAGAGGAATTTGTTCTCTCAAACTGGACCTGGACCTGGACCTGGACCTGGACCTGGACCTGGACCTGGACCTGGACCTGGACCTGGACCTGACTGACTCATCTTTAGGGTTTTTACTGGAAAAAGGTGTTAGGCACCCACAAATCCAAATGAAATAAAAAGCTGGGGGGAAGAGGATAAAGACAGCAGTAAGAAAAGTGATGAATGAAGCTTCTAGGGTCTGCAGCTTCTTGCTGGTTAAAACTGTCACAGACCTCACCAGAAGCTGTCTGAAGTGCTGGGGTCAGAGCTCACCTCGCAGCCCAGTCCTGCCATGGGATGCTCAGTCCCAGCATGTGCAGGAAGCTGGTGGTGCAGGGCTGGAAGAAGTGATGAAACCTCCAGAGCACAGGGCTTTCCTCCCCTCTCCCACAGGAAGCAACGTTGCTGCACGGGGAGCACTGCCAGTAGAGAACAGTAATTCTGTGAAGGCAAAGTATTGCCAAGGGCAAGGGCTTTCCTGGAGGCAGACTCACCTGGGAGTGGCAGAGCTGGGCACCACATACTCAGGATGGATGGCTTTCCTTGGGTCTTGTAGGTGAGATGCATCCCTTAGGAGGTTAAACCTCCTGCTTCCGCTCCCTGGGAGTCTCTGCTCTGATCAGGATGGCACACGGGGTTCCACAGCTTCAGAGTCAAGGAGTTATTGCTCAGATAAAATTTCCCTATCCTTCACAGAATTATTGCAGCAGGGAGAGGATTAACAGGTATGCAAATCACAGTGGAGGTGGGGAGAGAGCTATGCTAAAAAATTAATAAATGCCACGGTGGTATTGCTGTTCAAGCTCTCCGGTGCCTTTTTAGGAAAACTAATGTGTTTGCAGGGTGACTGCAAGCTTGATGGGAAGAGGGAGCCAAGAACCAACCTTCCCCCTCCTGGCTCCTGCTCTGGGTCAGGTAAGAGGATCTCCTGCACAGCTGGGGCTGGGGACAAGCAGCCAGCACCCCCTGCACACACAGACACACACAGACGGCGCAGGACTGCAGCGCGCCCCTCCTCAGATGCTCAGGACTGCTGCATGCTGAGGAGGGGAGCTGGCGACTGAGGGCAGCAGCGCAGGCAAAGCTCTCTGCTGAGCCGAGGGAGCGAGGGCAGGCACTCGGCAGTGTCCGTCCCTGCCGGGACTGACGGCGGTCCTGACCCGCGGGGCTGCCTTCGGACCGCGGGTCATGCTGCAGCGCCGGGCACAGCCTGCTCCTGCCGCCTGGCCCGCACCCATCCCGGCCAGCAGGGCCAGCAGCAGCGGGCTGAGCGGGCAGCTGAGTCCCTCCTTCTCCCTGGCCACCTCCCCAGCCACGCCGTCCCAGCTCCTGCCCAGGTCTGATTTAAAGGGGGGGCAGCACATCTGCACCCCCACCTCACCTGCCCCAGGAGAACACAGAGTTGCAGGGGGTGGCTAATGGCAAGCCAGAGTGATTTTAGTCACTAAGTCTCTTAGTGCCCAATCTCAATTTCTAAATAAGTCTGCTTTAAATTACATTGATTTATGATTCACATATTTTTATTTGATCAGTCAGTGGTGCTGCAAACCTTCAGGCGCTTTAGGTGTTTCTAATCTCTCCATCCTGTTGGATGGAGGCACCACTTGCAAAAGGCTTTGTTTTTAACCCCTGAATCCACCAGCCACTCAGCCAGGATTGGCCAGAATCCTGTCTCCTGTCCTGTTACTGGGGCTCTTTTCCTGGTGTGATCACAGTATAGATTATCCAGCATCTCTGGGGTCTCCCGCTGTCACGCCAGGACACTCAACAATTTTGGACACTGGTTTTGACAGTCCACATCTCTGGGAGTTTACATTTTAACATTTGTACCGGGAAATCAGGTGTCTCACTCAGTGTCATGGGGTTAGACAAATACCTGATAACAAAATAAACCTGTCAAATAAATTTACTTTGCAAAGGACCAAGCCCCTAGAAGTCTCTGTTACGTGTTTTTAAAACTGCCTCACACCTTCCCAAACAGACTGCCTGGGATGCTGCATTCCTGTGCACTTGGGAGCCACTGGCAGCAGAAGAGGGACCGTCCCTGGGGCTGTTTTGCTGTGATTCAGCACCAGCTGCTGAGCAGACCTGCTCTGCTAATCCTCCTCCTCCACATCCTCATCCTCCTCCTCCAGCGCTGGCTGGCTGAGGGATGGGGCTGACTCACCTTGTTCTGCCTCTAAAGCAAAGCTGAGGGCCCCATGGAGCACCAAGAGTTACCGCAGGTGAAGTGAAAGCAAACACTGGGCGGGAAAGGCTTTAAGGTTGTTGCAGACTTGGTGGGGTGTTTGAAGCCCTGGCGAGTCAGACGTGGGCTGTGTTTTTGAGGTGATCTGCAGCTGCAGGAATAAGCCTGGGAAAGGCCTTTCTGGATTCCTCCAGCCTGAAGTGCCTGTGCCACATCTGCTGTGCTCACCAGATAGCCTGAGAGTGCCTGGGCAGCAGTGGGTTCCTTCCCTCCTGACAGCCCTTGTTTACCACTAAATAACCTTGAAGAGGAGGCGCCGCTTTGTGTCCGCAGAGCCTGCGCTGGTCTGAGCGCTGCTTTCCCCGGAGTAACACACCCTCCCTTCCCGAACGTTTCCAGCACACAGAGCTGCTGCTTCCCGCTGCCCAGGGCCCCGACTCCCAGATTTCACAAAGCACCTTTTTTTGCTGCAGCGTATTTGCATCTCTTTGTTGATTTTGCTAATCAAGCTCGCTCCTGAGCCTTTGAAAACAGCAGTACTCAAAGGCACTCCATCTCTTTGGGCATGGCAGCCATTTCAGGAGAGGTAACCCCTTGGGGACCAGGCAGGTTTGGTCACTAGGCTGTTGAGGGCTCTGTTGGGAGCACCAGCTGGTGGATGGGCTTCCATCCAGGTTTCGGAGGCACGGGCTTACCCAGCTTTCTGAGGCACGGCAATGCCACACTGCCACCAAAAGGGCAGCACTTCCCTGCCTCTCCCTGCCCCCTGCCCCGCTCCCAGACCCAGGATGGAAGCACTGCTTCCTTCCCTTGCAGGGGGAGGGGTGATCCCCCACCCTGTACCATCCCACCCTGTACTCACCCACACGGAGGGGCTTCTGGTCTGGCAGCTGCTGGGTTAGTGAGTGCAGCCAGCCCTTGGGGGACATTCCCAAGCACCGCCTGGCCCTGCAGGGAGGTGCCCCAAATCTCCAGGTGCTCACAGCAGCCAGTGGGTAGCACAGGTAGGGTCTCTGGGCTGGGGAAGCTGGGTTGTGCAGGGCAGCCAGGGAGCTACAAAGCCACTCTTGTGACATGGAGCTAGGGGACAGAAGGATGAACTCTCTCTGGAAGCCCAGCTCCACCCCTTGCTTAACTGCCCGTGGGCTGGCCCCATTCAGAAAGAGGAATTATATTTGTCTAGACTGGCATGTCACAAAGATACTTTAAAGTGGTATTTCCCTTGAGATGTCCTGAAGTGGGGAGACAAGGTACTCAGCTTCAAACTATTTGTTTCCCTCTGTGCTTTATGCCCTCAGTTCCAGCACCTCAGAAGGGAGCCCAGGCCTGGCCCCACTGAGCGGTCAGACCCCAAATGCCCATGAGATTCCTGTGGTGGTGGAGGAACTTCTCCTCAACAAGCACCCGCAGACCACTGACATAACACGTGGCAGTGGCAGCCCAGGTCTCCCCACTCCCAGTGCTGGGCTCTGTGGTTACCAGCAGCAGTTTGAGAGCAGCCAGGCCAGGCTGTCACAGCAGAGTCCCTTCAGCACATGTGGGCTCCAGCGCTGAATTTGCATACTGTATTTGCCAAGGGTTATTAGTGTTGATCAGCTGTTAAATAATCTGCCCTTTTCATTTCGGGAGGGCTGTCAGGACTTGCCTTCACGTAGGCTTTACTTAAGCAGGAGTTTTATGGCATATTGGGAAAGGGTTTTCATTAGGTAGCCTTTTCCTTGAAATTTCGACAGCTACAAATACTAAACACTGACATCATGAGCGTCTGCCACATGTTTTGCCTAACCCTCTACATCCTCGGTGTGTGGAAAAGCCTGCAGCCACACAGCAGTGGAAATCGGGCTGCAGTCCCACTGGCACTCCTCATTGTGCCAAGGAAAGACCCGAGCCAGGAGATGAAGATAAAAGCAGATCCCACATCAGAAAATGAAATTATCCCTTGTTGAAGAAGGGCACTTTTAGCTTGCTGTACACAGCCTCACCCTGCTCTGCACCTGCAGGGATGCAGTCTTTGGGGTGACTTATAGTTGCATTTCAGCATCCTTGGTTTTATCTGTGTCTCTTCAGGGCCATAACCCCTTGGCAATTAGCCAGACACAGGAGCTCCAGAGCCTGGGGAGGCTGGGAGCACGGGCCAGTGGTTCAAAGGGGGTGGCTTGTGACTCACAAGGAAACAGCAGGATGGGGTAAGAGCCACATTTGGTGGTTCGGCAACACCGTCAAAGGACTCTGGAAAGTCAGGTCAGGAAAAAACCTCACTTCAGGACTGAGGGGAACTGCAATAACCAGCTGGTTTCCTCACATGTAATTATGCCCACTACCCTACAAATTTTTAAAGGAGCCAGAAAGGAATGAAAAATATGGATGTGGTAGTAGAGATCTATGGAGTTGCTGTGAAACTGGGCAGTCCTGAATAGCCCAGTAGAAAAAAGATGTGCTACTTTGAGGGCAAAAGACCTTTGCTGTTACCAGCAGGTGAACAAAAACCTGCTGGTAGGACAGCCCCAGGCTCCACATCTCCCATTCCTCCCACCTGCAGAGTCTGAGTGCCTGTTGAACTCCAAGGGCTTTTCACCACGGTTCCTTCAGCACGGGGGGAGAAACCCACGGTGCTGGGGGAGTTTGCTGCACGCTGCCCACCTGCCCTGCTGGGGCAGAGCTCTGCCCTCCTCCTCCCCAGGGCTGAGCCAAAGCTGGTGTCCAGGTGGCACCTCCAGGTGGTAGCTGCCTGCTGGCAGAGAAAAGGGTGAGCAGGGAGGTCCCTGCAGAGCTGAGATGGCCACGTTTCCCTCGGCCATGCCCGGTAGGATGAGAGGGTGGCAGTGGGTACCACAGCCAGCTCAGTCTTCACTTTCTCTCCCACCACTCCTCTGGGGAGAAGGAACAAAAGCGACTGTGAAAACCAACCAATTTGTCTGTAACGAACCATAAAACATGGGATCAGCTCCCCACCTCTGGGTCACCTCGCCAGCAGAGTGCCTGGTTGTGCCTTGCTGGTACTGCCTGTGTTACGGTCATCAGGCAACAAAGCCAGCATTTGGGATTGATTAATTGATTTGTACATTAAATAGGTATTTGTGCTCAATTATTGGCAGGTTTGTTAATGGATTACTATTTAAACAATTGTGATATTTTAAATTACACGTTATTTTATAGATGCACATTTACTTAAAAAAAGAGCGCCCCTTGCATCTATTAACATATTAAAAAGAAAATAAAACATTCAGGCTGTTATAATGCACAATGTGGCATTACTCTGGGTGCTTCCTAAGCTAGGGAAATCTTATTTGTTTAATAATAAGTTACCATGAATATGCAAATCTGCATCAGTGCAGTACCTCACTGCTGTCACTATTAATGAGTTGCAAATTAATGTGACAACAAAAGGAAAATCTATTTAGTGACAGATTTGTGGTTCATACCTGGCTCAAGAGAGCAACCGTCTGCAGTCACGTCAGTCTGCTGGAGGAAAATGTGCACATGGCGTGGACGGGGTTTTCTTCAGGACTGGCAAACCAGAAAGAAGCAACGGCTCTGCTCACCCCAAGGGCAGGAGGCAGTGCTGCTCCCAAGGATCCACCACACTCCACTTGCAGGAAAACAGCCTCTTGCAACCAGGGGAACCCATACAAACCACACCAACTGGTGAACTGCAGAACCAACAAGACTGGTGCAGGTACACATCATGGTGAGATACTTAAAACTTCATTTCTTCAGATCTCCTAGGAGATTTTTGCCCTGGATGTCGCTCCAAGTGAAACTCGTTGGTTTCCTGTCACCCTCTCCTGCTCCTCCTTCTAGCAGAAATGCAATGGTGAATGAGCACACTGAGAAAAGGTCTGTGTTTCCACAATTTATGGCATTCAACTCTTCTGCCTTGTGTGGTGGTGCCAAGCCATCTCCTACCACCACTGGCCTCATACTGAAATGAAAATGTGTTCTGCAAAAAAATTTACACAGATAAAATGCTATTTTTCCTGTTACCTTGGATCTGTGCAAGTTTAAAGTAATAATGTGTGCCTTTTCCCTGTGCAAACTGATGATGCTGAATGTTTACCACAGAGCCTGGGATTGGCAGCTGCCTGCACTTACCACTCCCTGATACATCAATGCTCAAATGATGGGGCTCGTCTACAGTTTCATTATTTAGCACAGAAATGAAGGGAGAAGTCATCTTCAAACTCTTTTGATTCATGGAGTGAGCTTGGCCCCTGGGTAGCAGTTTTTAAAATAATTTCCATTCTGCTCCTGCTAACTAAAATCATGGTATCATTGAGGTTGGAAAAGACCTCCAAGATCATCAAGTCCAAATGTTAACCCAGCACTGACAAGCCCACCACTAAGCCAGGTGCCTAAGCACCACATCTACCCTTCCTCTGACCCTTGCTTGCCACTCACTGCAGCAGTGGCTGTGGCACAAGACTCCAGCTCAGCCACCACAGCAAAGAACAAGAAATGAGAAGGGTGGCTGGAGGGAGAAAAGACCCAAACAGGAAACTCCCAGGGCTGACACCACTCTGGGGAACTCTTGGTAAGGCAGGAAGGTGAAGGAGGGGCTCAATATTTTGGTTCTCAGCAGCATTGCTTATCTCAGGGGAACCCTCCTAGCACTGCCTGTGCTGTGGCTTCTCCTTAGCCTCCCCACCAGGCAGCCAGCCTGGAACTGGGTATTCCCAGGGATTTCCCAGCCAGCAACAAGTAAAATTTCGGCAAAGGAACCTCTTTGAAGCGAGGCTCATCCACCTGCTCTAGCTGGAAATAGGGTTTCTCCCTACTGCACCAGCGGTTGTCCAACACCTCCACAGGGCAGCACAGGCTCCCAGCCAGGCAAATCCAAGTGATAAGCAGGGGAAATTCAAGGAAACACCCTGGCTTTGTCCTCAACAGCATCAACACTGCGCTTTCACCTTGCAGAAGGCAAGAAACAGGATCAGCAGGGTTTTACCATCCCCAAAGGCTGCATTTCCATTTCCTTATTTTTTTATTAACCTGGAGCAAAGCCAGGGGTGTGAAGCAAGCATGTTTGGCCCAAGGAGGATGCACAGGAAAGCGCTTTGAAGGAGAGAGCAGTGTGAGATCAGGAACTGAGCGGCTGAACACAGTCCCCGTGCTGGCTGGAGCTCGCCCAGCCCCAGCTCCGTGCCTGGCACGATCCAGACAGTGCCAGTGCCGGCCGGGCTTTCACTGCCCTGCCTGCACTCGCTGTCACCACGTTCACACCCTGCTGGCACGCTGCCAGCTCTCCTCTCCGAGGTAACTCTCCCCTGGGCTCGCCTCCCACAAACTACGCCCGCCTCCAGCTTTTCCTGCCACAGTCTCTCCCAAATCACCCAGCACTGGGGCAGCCGAGCCAAAGCTGGTCCCTCCTGCTTCGCCGAGCCCTCTCTGTGCTCCCCTCAAGCAGCCTCGCACGGCCACGTCCCTTTAAAAAACTACATCCCAGAGCATGAAAGGGTTGGGTTATGTCAAGGGGCAGCGCTGGGATCAGGTGTTCCCTGCCATGAGCCTATTTTTAGATCCCAGGCGCCCGGGACAGGCACACACAGGGCATCGCGGCAGCATGAGGCTGTTACCGTATCTGAGCGCCGGGCAGGAGCCGGGAGGGAGAAAGCCCGGCTGTAGCGGGGCCAGGGCAGAGCTGAGTAAGCAGAGATGCTCGGGGAACACGTGCTCGGCATTCTGCGAGGACGAGCCGGCCAGAAGAGGAAGCCTCGTCAATCTTCTGTTTGCCCGAGGGGCTCAGGGAAAGCGAGGTGTCTGCCACACACCCCGGGAAGTGGCACAAAGCTGATTTATACCCAGCTCAAGCCATCCAAGCATCGCACAGCTGATCAGATAAAGGTGTCTGTAAGAACTGCTTTTAACCGTCTCCTTCGCCTTAAATTTTCTGGCCCTCTTCTTCCTGGGAAAATCAGGGGGTGAAAGCAGATGCCACTGGAGAGTAGGGGTGTCTGTGTTACAGTTTCTTGCAAAGCTGGAGACTGCTTTAAAAGGAAATCCAGCGTGCACACAAAAGCTGTGCAGAGAGACCATCACCCTCCTTACCCAAAGTCTGGAATAAGGATGTCGGTAGGTGTGTTAGGACTAAAAATTCCCTGTCCTGTGCAGAAATGGGACTTCAGCGTCCAGCAGCAGACAGCTTTTGGACCTCCTCTCACCTCCTGGCTCAGCTACAAAACCACCTCAGCCACAGGAACAGCCCCACTCTAAAGCCACACAGTACAGACGTTTGGCAGAACTCACCAGCAGCACTCCACCAGCAGCTCCGAGTCTTCCCCTCCAGGGCACGTTCAGAAATGAGACACTGTTCTCCCTTACCTCCAGCCTTCAGGACAATGGAGAAAATCTTCTGCCCAGTTGCTTTTCCCAGACTGACCAGGTGCTCTGCTGAAGACCCTTTGGGTGGGGTCCTGGCCCCCATCAGAAGAGCAGTGCAGTTTAAACACCTCAGTGCCAATTGGCTATCATAGCAAATACTACTCCTAATAACAGCCCCAAATTAAACCTCAGGAGTTCGAGCTCACAGCAAGAACTCCCTTTCACAAGGGGAAGGCAGAGAGGGTCTGCCCATGCCCAGGGAGCCCAGCCTTTTAGACAAAGTTCCTGAGCTGTGCAAAAGTGACATTCTGGTCACTGTCCCTTTAGATCCTCCCAAATTGTGCTCACAGCTTTAATGTTCCACATTAAACCCAAAGCATTTCCCCAGTACTATTTTCCCCCACTTTGCAGACTCCATTGAAAAGAGAATTCAGCCAATTGAAACTAAAAAGGTGCCAAAGGAGAGAAAATTATTGAAACTATCCACAATGTTTTAACTAAAAGATGGTGCAGAAGGTATTGTGAACACCATTTTTAAACCCCTGTCCCACCAAAAGCACCCACCAGACATTTTCTTGCACCATTGAATTTAGAAAGCCAATACAGGTTGTACCCCAGATTTCATCAGCTGCTTGCCTGCATCTCTACCAGCCCTGCCCCACTATGGAAACTACACCCTCCTTTCATAAACATTAATAAGATGAAGCTCATGTCACAGCCAGGCATGGAGTTATTTAGTCACTTTAGCCTCTTCATTTCTCAACAGTTTTATTGCCTTTAAGAAAATTTTTGTAAAATATAAATACAAAGGCAGAAGATTTACTTACAAAGTTAAAACACAGATCTCAAACATAAACACACAATTCAGAAAATTTAGTTTATGTACAGTTTCAAGCAACTTCAACATATGTTAGTTTTTCAATATTTTACAAGGTACAGAAAAAATAGTTCAAAGTCTTCTTTAAATAAAGAGCATAAAATGTTTAAACATATATAAACAATCCGGTTTGATGTGTGAAAACTAAATTTCACAGCTTTTAAATTAGGATATAAAAGTTCTTACAATTAGTTGATGCGTATGGATATGGTTTAATTTATATTACAAACTATTGAATTATATTCAATAGTGCTTACCTGGCCAAAGCAGGTAATTCTGTAAACAAAAAAAAACGAAAATATCACCAAGTGCCTTACCAAATTCTGTCTCCCAAACAAGCCACACGACTTTGATCACATCACCTAGAAAAAGTATGTTCTGTGTAATCAGTGCTTTGTATGAAACAAAGTCAATGTGTGTGGGTGTGTTCTTTAAAAAAAAAATGTGTTCCGAGTAATAACAAACTTATCCCAAAGCCTGTGTGCATTTAAAGAAACATTATATAACAATTTTGTAAAAACTGATTGAAAGTTAAAAAAAAATTCTTCCAAAATCCATCCAACTGGAATTTCAGATCTCTTATATAAAGGAAAAGATATTTTCATATTTAATAGTGTCCTTTCTTTACAGAAACAATTTCATTTGAACACATATACATAAAGAAGTAGCTGTATAGAGCACTGTACATTAAATGGCCTGATGGTTCACCAGAGGATGTCGAAGGGAGGGTCCTCGTGCGGATGCAACCAGTGAAGCTCGGAGCCGAGCAGAGTCTTGAGCTCGCTTGTGAACTCTACCAAGTCCAAGAGCTCTTTGCTCTCTGGGTTAAAAGCTTCAAGGTCCGTAGCACAAGAGAACAACTGGCTGAGGGAAGTCTGTTTGTAAAACTCTGCCTCTGTGATGGTGACGACCTCCAGGTTGGGGAAGTTGCAGCGGAAGATGCGAGACGACATTTTTAGCCTCTTCACCACGTCCGAGAGCAGAAGCCAGTTCCGTGGTCTGCAGGAGCAAAGGACAAAGAGGCTCCAGCAGCTGACAGTCAGTCACAGCATTCCTGACTCCTCCCCACATCGCTCTGTGACAAACCCTCCCCGACCCCACGCCCACAAACAACCCCTCTGAAATCAAGGCTGTCGCCCAGGGCTCCAATGTAACAGATGAGCAGGTGTGTGTGTGTTTATTCAGAGCACTGCTGCCTGCAGCTTTGGGAGAGGAGGGATCCAGGCATGCAGGGGGACTGGAACCTATAAAACCTGGGCTCCTCATTGCCTGTGGGTGCCAGCAGCCATCCCAGCTCATACTGCTCAAGGTTAGCCCAGCTGAACCCAACCTCATTTCACAAATAAAGAGATGGCTTATAGTTACAACCACAAAATTCAGCACCCCTGACATCCAGAGATGCCAATATTAAATAGCACTCAACAGCAAGTTGGGTTTTTTTGTCAGATAAACAACACAGTTTTTAAATTCAATCTTTGTACTTGTCCACTTCAAGGAACTTAAGTTATATCCATCACCCAAGTCACAAAAAACATGCTAAAACCCACACTCCTGCATGATCAATATTTAAAAGTAGCTGTCATCAAAATTGGTGCAAATGGTAAACAACAGCCATTTACAAATCTAATTTATATCTTGAATATAATATATAATACAACTTTCCAGGTCTTTACTTATTATTAAGTATCACAGAATCTTCCCTAAGATGCTTATTTGTTTGTTCCAATTCAGAGCTTTAAACCAGTTTTGCTACAAAGTCTAGAAAAGCAGTAATGGTGTCTTTTTGTCATCCACAAAAGCATGTCCAGAAAAGCCTGTGAAATACAATTAACACCTTACAAACTTGGTATCTAAAGTTAAGTGCTAGAAGCACTTCTGTTTTGGGAAGTTATAAACAAGATGCCTGTCTGGGATGAGGAAAGGAATTTGTGTTCAAACATCACTTGTCCCTCCCAGGAACATGGCAGTAAAAACACAGCCCTGACAAACCAGCCTTTTCTCCTCTCATGTCCTGGTAGTTTATTTTCACAAAACCCCAGCAGTTACACTATTGATCTCTCATTTACATTACATAAATGCAAACACTTTTCCCCACCACCACAAACTGCCACCAACCCAAGCAGACCATCCCAGCCGTTTTTTCCCCCAAATCTGCATTTGTTCTTACCCCTGAGAGAGACACACTTGAATGTTGTAACACGGTAAGGGAGGCTCATCCAGAAATTCAAATTCAAACACATCGCTGAAGCCATCTTCATCTTCATCTCCTGGGCCAGGAGGATTTGCCAAGACATCAAATCCAGATTCATCTTTTGGATCTAAATAAAATTGAATAAAGGTGCTAAGTCAGCAATGAAAAGGCTGTTGCAGGTCTTGCTTTTTCTCCCCCAATAACGTGATCTGTAAACAAAATCAGTTTGCTTCCTTCCTTGCCTCCTCCACCACAACAACCAAACAGCCCCCACCCCACGTGCCCCGTGTTTTTAAAGTCTCTGCATACAAAGAAATAAAGGGCAACATTTGCTCACCGCACACAGAGCTGCCATAGAAATCCCAGTACAAACCAGGGTCATCAACACTCCGACCTTGCAGGTCAGTTAAATACTCTGGAGAGGAAAAAACAACAACAAAAACATACTGATGAGAACAAAAAGCTGGCAAGTCTAGCAGACTGCACGTCACAGAGCCTCAACACGCATCCTCCACACCTTCCATCAGAAATTCCCACTTCAGACTCCTGGCACACATGCTACACACAGCAGCACATATACACCCTTCCCCAACATCAAATAATGACCCACCACACCAGGTAATGACCTAAGGTCTAACAGGGACAGACCCAATCTTAAATTTCAGAAACTGTGAGCAGCTTCTTATTTTTATGTATGTATGTATGTATGTATGTATGTATGTATGTATGTATGTATGGATGGATGGATGGATGGATGGATGGATGGATGGATGGATGGATGGATGGATGGATGGATGGATGGATGGATGGATGCATGGATGGATGCATGGATGGATGCATGGACGCATGGATGACGGATGATGGATGCATGGATGATGCATGCATGGATGCATGCATGGATGATGGATGCATGTATATGCATGCATGCATGGATGCATGGGTGCATGCATGGATGGATGCATGGATGGACCACATTTTTTTGGCTTCACATTTACACTGGACACCGACTTGAGGGCAAAACTGTGGCCCCAAATAATCTGAGGAAAAAGGTTTTTTCCACACAGATATGTACAGAGGATGTAGTTCTCTTCTACTTATAAAATTTGGGAGATTTATAAGCTGAACTGGTGAGAAGAGACTGGGATTCAGGATGCTAGGAAGTCAAAGATATTGGACTTTACTGGAATCCCGATACACCTGTGTGCTTTCTATACTGCACCATTTAAACAGGTAAACAGATGAGAACTTAAACTCATGAACTATGAACACTGCAAACATGCTCAGAGGTGAGTTATTAGGGAATTCAAGTGTCTTCATCCAAAATTGAGAGGGAAAAAAAAAAAAACTAAAATCATGTTACAACATGGACATGTTTAAAGACAAGAGTCTTCAATGTATTTTTACAGTATTTCAGATATGAAACAAGGCAGAACTGGCAAAACCAAAAATAGTCTAAGATAAAAAGCAAGACCATGGGAAAACATGAGTATGTTTAACAAACAGCTATTTGAATTGGCAAGTTTCTTATTTTCATTTCAAGCAGAAAACTGAAGGCACCGAAACAGCCCGGTGACCTCCTACCCACCTTTCAAATCTGGCAGTGGAATAATCCTTATGACTTATTAAGAGTTTCAATTAGAAGGAGCCCCCAAGCATGGCTGTGCTTCCCACCTGCAGCATCTGGGCTTTTGCAAGCAAAGAGGGAGCTACTGCAGCCCACCCCACCCCACAACTCCTTGGCATGAAGTCGCCCCTGCCAGGCAGGAGGGATTTTGGGGGATAGGGAACATCCCCCCATCTGCCAGGACCAGAAAGCCCCATGCAATGCAGGCACACACCTGTGAGGAAGGTCTCCATGAGCTCACTGTGGGTCATTTTCACAATGGTCCTCCCAGAGTAGGTTGCAAGTGTTGGATCAGCACCATAGGACAGTAACAGGCGGACAATTTCCAAGTGGTCGTTTTCGACCGCGTCGTGGATTGGTCTGGGGTGAAATGAAAGAAGAATCACAGTGTTACACTTTGACTCGACAGAATTATGCAAATGTTTTTGACGAGAAACTTCTGACTGTAGATCAAAGTTATTTATAGAAAGTAACACTATTAATACAGCTGCCAATCATCTTATTGTCGGTTTTACTTGCACATCATCCCCTCCCCTCCTGTCTTCAGTCAGACTGCTCAGGGCAGGTATTTCTGTTACGTCTCTTCCTTGCTGCACACATTTTCGAGGGACAGTAAAATAATTACACCTCTGTAACAGAAGGCAGGAGTTTGTGTGAAGCCTCACAAACATCATTTTGCTGCAAGTCACTCTACCGTTCCAAATCTCTGCCAATTTAACAGCGTGTTGTGGAGCAAGGCTCATTCAGCCTGCCTCTGGGCAAGCACAGAAATCAGTTACCCAAAGCTCTTAAATTATGTACACAGAAATAAGTTATGAAAATTTGCTAGGAATTAAACTTTTGCACAGAACATCCTCTTTAAACAGTACTTGTGAATGCATTTGCAGCACAATGAAACCATTCTCATCAGAGAATAGAAAAACATGTTATTTTAAGTGTAGTCCACCCAGAAATTAACGTATTTTATGCGGCATGAGCAATCTGTACAAGCTCAGACATAGATTTTGTGAGCCTTCAGAAGGATTATTCATTAATACACAGGCCTGCAATTCCAGGTTTAGAATTCCTTATCGCTAATTATAAATCGCATTAACTTTTGCCTTTAAAATTGATTACACGTAACGGGGAGTTGTCTGGAAGTAGAACATATCACCCTTCAGACTAATGAAGATGTGTTAAAATCCCATCTTTTCCTTAGACAAGGAAAGAACAGGGAACTAAAAACAGAGTCAAATGCATCGACAGTGACCATGGCAGTGCAACTCAGCTCAACACTCCTCTGGGCTGTCAACACTGCTGCCCCCCAACAAGGCTTTCAAGCTCTCAGGGAGCTTGTATTTCCAGGCAAGGAAGGACTTTACCCAGGAACACACACTGCCTTCCTGGAAAGCTTTCACAGTGATGCTACCAGGGGAAGTCATCTGGAAGCACAGCCAAGCCAACCTCTCCATCTCCCAATCTGCCAAGCAACGCTCGGCTGACAACCAGGGCTTCAACTCCCTCCTGCCAAGAGGTCACATCCCACCACTCCTGCCTCAGAGGGCAACGTCCCCTCTGTGTCACCACTGCTTTGGCACGATCTGGCATCCACATGAGCTCAGCACAGAGGAGGGGAGGATCAAATCAGTCAGAAGAGGATGGCACAGCACCGTTTTCCCATCTATCACAGCACTGCTGGTAGGAGGGGGAGGAGGGTGACTCTGGTAAGTCTCATAAAGATGTTCCAGCTGTGTTTGCTCCAGTAGGCTGTGACTTGGGGTGACTAACATCTGCTAGGTGTGAAGGGTTCTTGCTTGCGCCCACCTCGCTGGAAAGCTGCACGTTGTATCAGTTTTGACATGTGCACAACATACTGACCTCAGGAGGTGCACCTGGGGACTCAGTGCTTTGTTCCCTATGGAAAGAGGGTTTATCCCATGCTGCCTGCCTCCCATACACCCCATGACACCCACAGAGTGAAGGAGCAGGTGATCCTCGAGCTGCTGAGCACAGTCCTCAGTCCAGCCTGTGCCAACCCTCAGAGCCTTGGCAGCAGAGAGCACAACATGTGGACGCCTTCAAAGGCCAACACACAACTCTTTGGAAAGCCACCTTCACATTTTAAGACCAGAGAGGCCCATGAGGATCACTTGCAAAGGGTTGGGATATCCCATCTCAGTTTCTGAGGGCATGTCTCTAACATAACACTGAAACTGATGCCTTTGAGAAGGACAGTGCTGAAGGAGCCAGCATTCCCGGGATCCCCTGCAAGTCTCAGCCTCCCACCTCCACCTACTGACTCAGTGCTTCCCCACAGGGGAAGCATCACATCCAGGACCTGGTCACTGCTACATCACAGTGTCACACCCCAGGTGACACCAAGCAGGAGGCAACAAATAACAGAAGTGCCCACGGGGAGGCTGCAGAATTATCGGGTGTTTCTTGCTGTCAGCAAGCATCTGAGGCCTGAGCTCCTGGGTCATGGCACTCTGAGCATGTACAGCAGGAAAGGTCAGCCTTGCTGCAAACCCTCCTGTCCCCCACTGGGCATGCAGCATCCCTGGCTGAAAATCTGGCAACAGGCACCAGGAGCAGATGAGAGTTATGGCTGCTGCCAAGTGCTGGGAATGCTCTTTCTCCCCCACTCCCTCGCTTTACTGAACTCTTTAATTTTGAACTCTTTTTACTTCAGAATTACTATTTTCTGGTTTTGGGAGGAGGTTGAGGAGTGTTGTGGGATTATTGGTTTGCGGGTCTTTTTGTTTGTATTCGGGGTTTTTTTTATACTGACTTACCTAAGTGCCTTTTGAAGCAGTAATGAATTCAAGATGATCCCTTAACTTATTAAAAACAGCATCTAAATCACAGCCCAGTGTTTCAATTGATTTAACGACACTCAGACGAGTTTATTAAAGGGTGCCTGGGCATTCCCCAGGAAGGAAAAATTGCAGCACATGGGCTGTAACCCTGTGATGGAACCTCCTTCTGCCTTTTTACAGGTCACCAAGCCCAACGTGGTGCTGCAGACAGAGGCAGCGGGGCAGGCAGACCCAGATTCGTCATCTAAGAGTACACAGGGAGGCTGCCTGGGCATGAGAGGGGAATTTATAGAGGCACGGGGAAGGAAAGGCGTAGTAAAGCAGTGCGGAAGAAGGAAGAACAATAAATAGAAGGAAGGAAAGAAAACACCGGCAGGGAGGGGGGGGAAGGAGATTCCCCATAGATAAGTTAAGGGAAAAAAGGCCAAAACAGAGCACTGACAGACTCTTTTACTGGCTAGAACAGCTTCTTGGCAAGCTCACGAGCGGGACCATGCAAGGCACAGCTATTGGTTTGCTTCTCCCAGCAGGGCCAGCAGAGGAGGGAGTATTCTTCAGCCTTGGCAGAGTTTAACCATCCTCTTTGTAGGATGCAAAAGCAACTACTGGAATAGGCAACTTTTTCAGATGTGGAAAAAAAAAGATCCCTGAGTCCTCTCCTGGGCTGCTTTGCCCATACAATCTCTTCCGCCCTGAGCATCGTGGAAATAAACACTCTCTATCCCTAATGGTACAGTTAACGTAGCACAGCTCGTTTCTAAAACAAACCCTTCAAAAGGCCCCAGAAGGATCTGGGGACATTCAAGAGCTGCAATATCCTACAAAAGACACACATCTCAACCCTCTCTTGTGTACTGTCGAATTCTTCCTACTATTTTTACCGCCACTAGAGTTAGGAAAACATTTCACTGGGGGTTTATCATTCCACCACCAAAATTATAAACTATTTAGACCAGTCAGGGTTTGCTCTCAGCCTTTCAGGCACCACCAGAATTCTCCTCACTGTAGTAAGAGGTCTTGTAAGTCGCCGAGCAGTGCCATATTTTGGCATTTTGTTTTTATTTCCATCCTCTCCGTTACACAAGGCTGCTCCACGGAAGAGGCAAGGCACGAGTTGCAGGAGGGCAGCTACGCAGGCTGACTCTTCTTTAACGCAATTAGCTGCTGGAAGGGATGGCTCTGCCAAGACCAGCTGAAAGGACACAGGAAGAGAGCCATCTTGGCATGGCCCTCGCAGGGGAAAAAATAAAAAAGGCTGAGCTCATCAGCTGCCAGCGGGAAGGATACAGCAAAACTGGCTGCAGAGAGACAATCTAGCGAGCGAGCTCCAATGCGGAGCCCTCGCTAACAGGCAGGGGACGTCTGTATTTTTGGCATGCAGCTTTGTTTCTACAGTGGCAGGGGTTCAGCTAGGGCATGCTGCAGAGGTAAGAGGAGAACAGCAGCGAGATAAGGCCAAGCACACGCGGCAAACAGCCTCACTAATGCCAGTCGGAACACCCCTTGTCGAGCTACTGCACTTACTGGGGTCCTGTCAGGGAAGGGAAGCTCTCACCTCTTAAGCACTGTCTATTATTATTTATAGGTAAGACGATTAAGAGCCCTTAGTGACTGCAGCACCTCGGAGACAGGTCTTAAAGATCTCCAGGTTCTACAATAATCTTTGATTAGGCACTAATTGAGCAGCAGAGTGCTTGTGTATTCAGGGTCTGCAGGCACTGCATGTGGTCTATCAGCCCAGAGTTTAAGGGGAAAAACATCCAAGACCTACCACATTTAGCCTGGCCAGATGTGCTGTGAATAGGGCAGAGAGGGACATCCTGTGTCGAGCTGGGGTGAAGGGAAGGACTGCACCATTCCTACACCCTCAAAAGCTGTCACCTCCTTGCCCCTACACCACAGTCCAACACTTTGTTTGTTTCTGGCTTCACCGAGATTTCCCATACTATCAGGAACCAGAGGCTGAACACCTGCCTCATCCAGAGCACTTCCCACAGGACTGAGAGATGCACAGACTTCACAGAACTTTCCTGCATCCTTCACATTCACATGGACATCCCGTACAGACCGACACCATGTCCTCACCAGCCACAACTTTTCCTCCAAACAGCTGATGGCAGAGGCAGCAAGTGACAGAGCCCAGAGCTTCAGGTGACCCCCCCGGGCTGCCTCACTGCTCAGCTGCACCAGCACAGCACACGCAGTTGCATCACAGTTACATCACTCCTCTCTGCTGAACAGAACTACACACATCCACTGTCACTGTCTGCAGGCTTGGGAGCTTCCACAGCACGACCAAAAGTACCTTTGGATAGGTGAGGTGGCAGAGGAGAAAATAAAAAGCATATTCAGAGTCATTAAAGAAGCAGGGGACGAGGACAAGTCTTTGATGGTACGTTTGGTGGCTTTTTGTTTGGTTGGGTTCTTTTGTTGGTGGTGGTTTTTTGTGGTTTTTTGGTTTTGATTTTTTTCGGTGGTTGTTGTTCTTTTTAAGACTTTATCATATTTCTAAGGGTTGAACATGTTCAAGAATTTAATCTTAAAACCAACACAGCTGAGGAAGACTGACACATTTTTCCTCCTGAAAGTTAAAGGAGAAAAACTTTCAAGAGATAAATGGGGCTTGCCTTATGAATGTCCTGACTTACTCTACCGAGAGATCCTGCCAAAAGGCAGTGCATCACACAGATCCAAAGTTCCTTACAGAAGCTTCTGCTCTCTGTCCTGCCCAACTCAGACCATGTTATCCCTGTATATTAGCTGTGTTTTGGATTCTTGCTGTCTGTTGGGCAGCTTTCCAAATGAAAAGTAAGTCTGCCCTCAGAAAAGAAAGGCAACAGCACGCTGAGTTCTGACATTACCATCTATGATCAGATCATCATTATGTTCGTTTCTAAAATCCATTTTCCCCAAAACAACTTTTCAGGGTACACTGGCCAAGTTTCTTTCTTGAAAATCAGCTCCGTCTGTGACTAGAAATCAAAGGTGGACTCTGAACTGGCGGGTGACTAAGACTGATCAGACGCTTCCCAGGGATAATTTTCTATATAGGTTATTCCAGCGAGTGAGACAAAAATAATTTAGGATTCTTTTAACGGCAACTCACCGCTGCTGCCCAGGTCATGTATAGAAGCTGAAGGCAGCAGAAAATGCGAGGCTGTTTGGCAGCCTGGAGAGCTCAGAATTCTTACAAAGAAGTGGGCAACAGAGGAGGAATCTGACAATCCAGTCGGGGTTTTAATGTTTCTCAAAAAAGCTTTCCTTTGGGCTGTGATGGGCTGGTGATGGGCCGGTAACAATGGACCATCATGAACTTTTAATGGACCATCCCAACCAGCCCTCTTTGTTTTCCTGACTCCTCCCTTCCCAAGTTAATAAATAAAGAGCTTAAAAACAAAAGAAGCAGGCTCTTAGTTACGCTAATTTTACCTCCCTGGCTATTTGGATGGTGATAGGGAAGGCGATAAACCATTTAAGATAACAAGCTGCAGGAGATTCGCAGAATACAAAGCGACCTGTCCCCAAAATGCACAGACTGAATAATGCTCTGCATATGCCCAGGACAAGTTACCCCAAGGTCAGCCTCGCAGAGGTGGTCAAAGAGGTGCTTTAGGAGATACACAAGAAGCTTAAAAAAAGGTCCGGAGCAGCATTTCTTTCTCCACAAAGCAAAAAAGAAAAGCTCAATATCTATTCTGACAGCACAGGAACTAAGCACCCCTACTATTCTGTGAAGGAAACTAAAAAAAGGCTAATTCGGGATTAAAAAGAGAAAAAAAAAGAAAAAAGTAAATCCAAAATATCAAATGAGCATAGTTTAACAGTTCAGCAAACAACATTTTTATACAGCATATACAGGACTCGCACACCCGATTGCCACAAAAGCCTGAAGTGCTCTCAAAAGTAACCCTGCTAACAAGGCAAACTCCACTCTTTTGGCACAACTCAAAGGACCTGGAGGGCACATGAGCAGGGCTGCAGCTCAAGTATCACTCCTTCCTGCCCTGCAGCTGGCAATTCCACTGACTAACAAAAAACAACCAAAGCACATCTTATTAAAATTCCCAGAAGAATAAAGAAATTACCCTGAACTCGAGTCACAACAGAAGCGTGTCCCCACTGCTTTATTAACCAGAGAGCAGAGGAGGTCACCGAGCCGTGCACGCCCCTGCCCGAGGACCAGCAATAAACACGGCAGCGTTACCTGCTCTGAGCATCTGAGGGTGGGGAGGGGGGACAAGGGGAGGATAAAGGAGAGGCACAGAGGTGGTGACCTGCCCGTGCCGGGCCGGGGGTGCTGCTAACCTGGTTCCATCCTGAGCACTGCAGTTCACGTCGGCGCCGTACTCGAGGAGATGCCGCACGATGCTCAGCCAGCCTCTGGCACAGGCCTCGTGCAGGGCACAGTAACCCGCGTTGTCACGATGATTCACATCACAGGCCTTGTTCTCCAAACAATACAGAACCACTTCCTGGAAACAGGAGGGAAAACAGATGAACATCCAGTTATTTCTTGCTGTAAATGCGCAGAGTTCTCTGCGCAAAGGAAAAGGTGAGGGGAAAGGGGCCAAAGACAAAATCCCTATGGTACACTAAGTTACCCTCTGTGAGATGGGTCAGTCAAAAGGAAAGTAAAAGGGAGCTGCTGACAGTCCTGTCTGTTCAGGGGACATAGCAGAGACCTCAACTTCCCTGAGCAGACTGATCTGGGCAAAGTGACATGGAAAGCTCCATGCCCGGCAGGACCCTGCAACCCTCAACATCAGGAGTTGTCACAGAGGGAGAACACGCAAATTTCGCAGACAAAATTCACGATGCTCCACTTCTGAGAAGTTCCACACGTAAAGCTACTGGGAAGGTTGTTACTCTTACATCTGCATTTTCTAGCGGAAAATTCTGCGAGCGCAACAGCAGCACAGCCGGTGTCAGTTTGATTTTAAAAAGAAAAAGTGCATGACCCGAAACAAAACACATTTAAGACTCACAAAGGCTGGTTTGCTATCGGCAAACAAAAACCAGCCCGGCTCTATCGAGGTCGGGGAAATCCCATTTTCGCCCACCCCGGTTTTCTGCCTGCGCAAGTAAAGCCAGGCGCCAGGTTCCAGCACGGAGCCCGGCGCCGCAGGAAGCCACGTGAGTTTAACACAATTCATCTTGCAGTCAAATACAGCAACGCTCCAGAGCCTGGGCCAGGCTCGGCTCTGCGCTGCCGTGCAGCCTTGGAACAATGACTGCTCCATCACTCAACCCAAAATTTAGGATGGCGCGAGTCTTCCTCCACTTGCGTCGGATGCAAAAGAAAGCAAAACAAACCAAACCAAAACACATTTCCGGGAGCTGTTCGATGTGTAAAATAGCCCCAACGCTCCCAGATTAGTGGTAAACCATTCATTTTGCACTTGAGTGACAACCTTGCAAAGCCAGATACGGCACGGAGGGGGCGAGTGCTTGTTTTGCCAAAACAAGAGAATAAAACGACGTCGGGCCCAATGCATTTATTCCTCCTGTTTCAAAATAAACTGGAAAGCCCGCAATAATCTGTGCTCTGGGTACACCTGACTCGAGAGCCAGTATCCAGGATACAGCATGAAGCTGCTCTTTTAGCAGACCCTCACCAACCAGGCTAGAGCTGAGAGCTAATGAGCTGCCTGTCCCAGGCTCCAGAGCGTCCCCTCCACCTGCCACGGGGGATGCACCCACCCACCCCAGTGCACCCACTGGTTTAACCTGGGATCCCCACAGCCCCACCTCTCACTGAAGAGGGGCTCTCAATGCTCCTGCTAATCAGCCCAATGGCAAAAAATCAGTCCAGAACGGATGCTCTTTACCCTGCATATGCTCAAGCCTGTAAGAAAGGGCTGTGCAAAAGAATACTCCGGAGGTATGAATTTTCCTTCAAACCAGACCACCCTGCCAGGCAAATTAGCAGATGGATATAGGTAGCAGAAGCAGCTGCTGTATTCAGTGCCACTTTTAGCATGCAGTTACCATTTAAAATAGATTTTGCAACTCAAAATAAAAGATGTTTCATCTATTTCTATAGAAAGGAAAGGCTCGTCCTAGGGTGGAATACCTACTACTGGACAAAAAAGCTAATTTTGTCGGGCAATTCTGTGTTAAGAGGCTATAAGAAGAATGTCATTAACCACAAAATGTAACCATAAAGACCATAAAACTCTACATTGTTAATTAATTAAATGCCTCATTAACTTTTTTTAACATGATTTATTCAATTTACAAAAAAATTAGCCATCATTGCCGAATACAGGAACATGTGGTGCCACAAACACACTTTTGGTTTCACAAGCATTTCTCGCTTGGGTTCGGGGAGGGCTGTGAGAGTGCCACAGGGCAATTTAATGTCTGTTCAGGTGCTCTATTTAAACCAGCAATGTGAAAATCACTTGCAGTTCATCCAAAGAGTCAAACTAGAACATAACCTCCACCTCTGCTGCTTGCAGTTTCTTAGCCAAACTGCAAACAGCAATATATGCATGGTCCATCCTCATATGTAAGGACTTGCCCTTCTCATGTACTCCTTTTCCAAGGGAAGAGGTCAGCATCTCCCATGCCCCAAGCACTATTCCCCCATACCCAACCTCAAAACACAGCCCTTGGGTGAGGCATTTTATGCTGAGGCTTAACATTTCCCCCCAGCACCACACCAACTCCCTGAAGTGATGTCCATCCCTGGGCTGGCTGCAGGAGCCCTAGGGGGGCTGTGCAGGGGCAGGATGATGGTGTGGAGCTGCTGCTCCTGTGGCAGTGACTCTGGGAACTCCCCGTGCCTGGGTAAGCCCCACCTTCACACATGTTTAAATGCACCATCACACAGCACACACTCCGCTAAGTTCACTGCCTTCCCAGGAATCCTTCCCAGGAAGGATTTAATAACAAACTGATGAGAGAACTTTCCAAGTCNCAGCAGAGCAGGGCCCCATCCCACGTATCAGGACTTGAGGAGAAAAACAACATCACTCCAAATGTCCTATCCTTCCTCTCCCAACTTTATACACTGATCCATGATGTCACATGGTCTGGAATATCCCTTTGCTCAGCTGGGGTCACCTGTCCTGGCTGTGTCTCCTCCCAGCCTCCCATGCACACCAGTCTCCTCTCCAGTGTGGCAGCAGGAAAAGCAGAAAAGTCCTTGGTTCTGTGTAAGCCTTGCTCATCAATAACAAAAACATCCCTGTATTATCATCACTGTGTTCAGCACAAATCCAAAACACTGCCCCATACCAGCCACTGGGAAGGAAATTAACCCTACCCCAGCCAAAACCAGCACATCCAGATACACACCAAAAAGCAACAGGAGGCACAAAGACAGCCAGTGTTTCTTCTCACATCAAGTTCATTACACAAGCCTTTTGTAATTTTTTTCCCAAAAAGACTCTACACTCCCTGTAATTCCCTCTTCACAAAAAGTAAATTACAGTTTTAAGACTACCATTATCTCAAGTCCTTTGTTTCAAATGGGGAAATCAGAATGGATTCAAGAGTGGCCATACATTGGGCTGGGTTGGTAACATCCTGCTGAAGCCTGGCCTGGTGCAGAAGCTTAGGCAGAAAAAGGCAAAGCTTCCCACCAGCTTCATCAGGGAATTCCAGGGCCGAAGACCATTTGCTGCACTGTCTTTAAGCAGCCTTGCTGGCTGCAAGCCCTGCAATTTATCTGACCAGACACAAGCTCCACTTGTCCTTCGACATTTCACACTCGCGTCAGCTTCACACACAGAATCCTCTCCGCTTGTGTCCTGCTTCCTGCGATGATCTGGGGCACATCTGCACCGTGGGACTGAGAGCAGCACACGGGCTCATGGCCTCGCAGCATTTGGGCTCCCCATGGGTCCAGGAGTGATACACACAGCTTGCCAGCACCTCTGTGCGCTGAAGGGTTTGGAGTGGGATCTCTGCACAGCCTCAGGGCATCCCTGCCGCAAAGGCAGGCAGGCTGCCAAGGGCAGGCACGAGCTCATCCGGTCTCAGGGCAATACAGCATTCCTGCCAGGGTCTCAGGGCAATACAGCATTCCTGCCAGGGTCTCTCTCAGGGCAATACAGCATTCCTGCCAGGGCTCCGTGGGGCCCTGCCGTGCCAGCACTTCCAGCTCCGAGTCCCGAATCAGCACTCGGCTCCCTCTGCGAGCTGTGGCCCTGATGATGCAAACTCTGCCTCCCCTGCCACTGAGCTGGCAAAGGGACACCGGGCTGCCCTCGCAGCAGCCAGGGAAGCCCCCTGTGCCCACCAGAGGCTGCTGCCCTGCTAACAGGGGTGGCAGAAAGCTGAGCTGCGTACTTGCCACAGGTTGCAGACCAGCATATTACCTCAACTCATCCAGATTTTTCTTTTTTTTTCTTTTTTTAATAGAGGAATTTCTTACTTCTTGACCGTTCTCATTCTTTGTGCAGACAGAGGAAATCCCCAGCCAGCTGATACTGGGAAGGCACGGTGGCACACAATGTTACCCACACCTTGGCAAGCCTGGGTATCCCCAGCTTTGTGCAACCAACCAAGCTGACAGCAGAGAGCTCCTGCTATCAAAGCACATGGAGAGCCCTGGGCCCCTGCTTGAGCCCATCACTAAGTTTGGGAGCTGCTCCCATTGAGCTGTGCTCAGCAGAGGTGCCAGGCACAGAAAGCCAAGTGCCGAAGCATGCTCACCCTGACAGACCCCATGCAGGAAGAAAATACACACCAACAGCTTGGAGCACATGCTACAACACATTCTGACTTTGGACCCACAGAAAATGAAACCGTTTAAATTACAGTGAGTACCATAGCAATGTTGTAACAACCACTTCTCCCAGCTAGAGCTGAAGTGCCCTGGGTTGTTAGAAGAAGCCTTTGTATAGGGTAAACAAAACCCTGCCTTCCAGAGCTGGACAAGGCCTTGCCCCACACAAAGCTCTCCAGCTATACAAAGGGCATTTCAAGGTTTCAGCAAATCCCTAAGGCCTGGGCAGGCCCCACCTGGACCTGGGCTGATGCCACCTTCCCACGTGGGGCTCAAGCCCGGCTCCAAAGTCCAAGCACCACCAGGGCAAACCCTGCAGCCACGCCGAGGGCAGCAGTCGCTCTCTGCAATGAAACACCTCTGCACCAGATCTGAAATCCAGCAACGATGACGCTCATACCTACATGCCCATATTTCCCCAATAAAAGCGTGCTTCAAAACGGCACAGCTAAGGGATTCATCGGTTTCTGATTTTTGTAGCAACAGGGGGCCCCTTTCATTAGACATCATTGTTCCAGCTACACCAAGCAGCTCCAGACGCCGAGTATAAAGCATGCAGAGTGCTCCTATGATGCGTCTGATCATGCAAGAGGACACTCCAAGTGCTACATCCTGTGTCACATACCAGATACTCCTTGGAGAGAAGAACAAAAAATAAAACCCTTCTCCTAAACTACGCGCTCTCCACAAACAACAAAAGCAGAAAACATACAGCTCGTTAAAGATCACCATAAAGATTACTTAGCAGGGAAAAAAAAATTCGTTCTGTTTGCAGATGGTTTCCATTTAAAGGGAAGTGAGGGTTACCAATAAGACTTTACCCTTGGCTCATTCCCGCAGGATGCTGCTCGCCCTGCATCCCTGCCGGCTGACCCAGCAGCGGTGGGGTGTCATTCCCAAGCAACCTGCCTCCCACACGCCAGGGAAGGGAAAGCAGCAGGGGAACGCGGCCTACAAGTTTCAACGACCCAACTGAGAGCTGCTACTTCGCAGAACTTCCCTCTGTAAAACCGGGAGGAGGATTTTTACCTCTGAAATAAAAAAACCCCTCACCATCCCCAGGGCGCCGGGGGAGCCTCACCTCATAGCCCAGGCGCGCCGCCCGCTGCAGCAGCGTCTCCCCCGCGTTCTTGTTGACGATGAGGCGCCGCGCTTCGGGCGGCATCGGCCGGCTCGGGGTGGTGTCCGGGGCGGGGCTGGCGATGGGCAGCTGGGCGGGCTGCGGCACG